>WMED01002184.1:0-18925 GCA_019650415.1 Pipa parva
AATGGACTATATGTCCAGTCTGTGCTAACAATATAATTAAATTAATTTTTTTTTTACTATGTGTGTTTATATGTATTAGAAGATGACTAGCCTATTTCTTCTCTTGCCAAACTAGGAGTACCCAGATCAGATCTTCTTCACACCAGATCTTTGAGGGGACACAAGGACTGTTTTCAGAAATTTCACCAAATAGCAAATCAAGATTGTTCACGGTCTAAACTTTCAAAGAGCGCCTATGAAGAAGTCAAAACCATTTTAAGCAAGAAAATTCACTGGATTGTACAGTATGCACAAAACAAGGACTTGTATGCTGATTCTGAATGTCCCAAATCTTCTCAGAACAAACTTCTAAAATTCCGACATTCAAGTGATAGGACGCTGGTTCCCCAGTATGATTCGCAGGTGCCCAAGTATTCAGCAAAGTGGCTTGAAGCCAGTGCTTGTGGTATCTCCAGCTGTGCACAGGGAATTTTGGAACAAAGCGATTCCAGGGACTTCAGAATGAGCGTGTTACAAAATGCTACCACAAACTTTTGCCACAGCAATGCACTATGGCCAGCGAGTAACAAAGCACAAAATACTGACAATGCAAGTCTTTGTTCTGCCTCCGGTGTTCAAAGAAGATACCAGCGTTACACCAATGAACAGTGTAAGTGTTTATTCATTTTCACTATTATTTTATGCACAGATTGAGCAATTTATGATCCTATAGTCTTAATGAAATGGTAAGAAAACATTAACCCAAATCTCAAGTCTCTATACCTCTCCTTGCACAATGTATGCCTTCCCACATATTTAAAATGATTATAATAGCTAGCAGACATTGACACTGCTTTGGTGTCAGTTGTAAATATTACAGTACTTAGTCTGATACTGTTTTATTTAAACTCCGTAGCGCTATTGCAGCAGTGTTCCGCTAGGTGTTAGTATTGCTTTTTGGCATTGTTGTATAGTAATGCATAAAAATGGAGTAGGTGGGATATCTTCTTGTAGGAGATCCATGTTAATGAAGTTGCACACATAGAATTATATTAATTAGTTGCTAAGAAAATGCAATTTGTCAACTGGCAAAAAAAAAAAATCTGACTGGTATGAAACAAACATACCATTTTCCAGGGCATGCAGAAAAAAGGAGGAATTAACCAGAAACTATTGCCATGAAGTAGCTGTTTATTTTTCAGCATGCAGTTTTATGCTAACAGTTTCAAATTACTGAGATTTAGAAAAAATAGATACGCGAGTGACCAGCTTAATGTATATCACAAATGGCCAACCACAGTTTTAGGATGAGCCCTATGCAGTTGTGGCAGTATGTTTCGAGAACTGACAGAATAAGCCGGCCTCTTTGTACTGTCTAGATAAAATTTCATAGAAGATTTCCTGGAGCTTCCAACATCTGGTGCAACTGTGGGATGGTGGTACTTACTTTGGCTTTAGAGCAAATCTGGTGATAGATCAAATCTGTGAGATGATCAGTTCCACAGTGCAATATATATTTTTTTGTATTCATTCAATTTTTTATATAGCGCTACTATATTATGCAGTGATTTGGAGATTTGTTATTCACTTCAGTCCCTGCCCCGTGGAGCTTACAATCTATTCAGTCACACACACATAAACAGATGTATGGTTTTGGATTGTGGGAGGAAACCCACACAGGTGCGGGGAGAACATACAACGTACAGGGTGGAATTGAACCCGGAGCTGCAAGGTAGCAGTGCTAACCACTGAGCCACCACACTGAGATATGTATATTCAGTGTGATGATATTGCATTTACCCTCATTCCTTTCTATTTATCAAAATGTAATTAAAAATGAGAAAAACTAAGGTAAATTCTGTATTACAGTTTATTCCAGCAGTCTTCCTTTTCAGCACAGACTGTAGAAATCGGTGTCAATCTTTGGCACCAAGGCAGAGGACATTGAAAGGTCACATTCAGACTAATGCCTTGCAGCCTCACATATTGCGTATCATCAGACATGTGTCTTAGGCTTAATTTTGAATATACCAGGTTGACTGACAGTTATACAAACTAATACGGACTTCACAGGCATTCAAATCTTGTTGTTTGCTACAACAAATGAAAATGGGGGGAGGGGGGGAAATCCCATATAATTGATGTATGTAAATACCGTTTGTTATGGAGCTATGTAAAAATGTGTCAACATTTTGTTTGTTATTATACAAGTGGAGTGTTGGTCAATATCTTTGAATGAATATGTAATAAACTGACTTAATTGTAGCAGTAACTTGTAAATATTGATCCTGCTTCCTAATTAGAGCAATTTCCAGGCTGTTGGGCTCCCATGGTGAGATTTTAACAAGGTCCCTATCTTTCTGGACATGGCCTACTATAGTGGGGAAAATGCATGCTGCTGCCTAACCAGGGTGGCCCATCAACCACTTAAAGCAGGTTTAAACTTTATTTATAAAACCACTCCATCAACACTAAAAATTTGTGTGTATTTCCCATACCAGCATTGCGCATGCTTGGGGCTGTTTTGTTGCATGTCTAAATGGCAAGAGAACACTGTAGGCCAGTGAAGTATAGTTTATGCCTGTTTGAAATTCCTTTAGGCTAGGATCACACTAGCGCTTTAATGTGCGGCGTTTATATGCTTTCGTTAAAAAAAAAAAAAGCTGTGAATCCCTATGGAACTTATCTTGTTCCGGCCAAACTAGCGTAATGTGCATGCGCACGTCAGAACACTTGCTATGGCATTTTCGCCAGTGTATATATACTGTGCATAAAATGAGGCCAGGTAGGAAGAGCCGCGAACGCCGAGGGAGCGTTCACACTATATCAGTTAAGTACAATAGAAATGCATGTCTAGAAGATGTTTCTGTATATCCTGAAAGACATGGCTTTTATAGTACAACTGCTGTGTGAGTGTAGGCTGTTTATGGTTGCCAGTGCTTGAACTTTCTAATTTCAGTTTTTAATCTTATGGTTTCCTGAATTAATGCGGTCTGCTCTTTGTGTTTTTAGTAAATCTAATGAACAGTGAAGAACTGCTGCAGATAAAAGAAAATCTCCTTCGACAAATAAAGGGTAAGAACCAAGAATATAGTTACTGTGGGGAGTAGTCCTCCCAATACGTCGAGCAGAATTCAGATTTTTTTTTTTTTTTTTTTTTTTTTTAATTTGGAGTCTTAATTCTTAAAAGGGCATTCATAATTATGTAGTCAATCTGTGCTTTCAAAAATGATAAATTGTGGCTAAAAATTAATACTTATTTATTTAGCTTTATAAATTGGGCTTTGAGCACACTTCCTGAATACATATTAAGTGAAGCAAAATAGAAAGCAATAGGGTTGAGTGTGGTCTGGCCAAAAAGCAGTACAATTCATGTATTCAACTTGAAATATAACATTTTTACAAGTGTATATTTGAATAACGATCATACCAATCCAAATGGGACATTTTATCGGTCCTTTAACTTATTATTATTATTATTATTATTATTATTATTATTATTATGTATTTTATTTATTTACTTATTTATTTTTTTTTTTTTTTTAAGTAGAGTAGGTAAATTAAACAATTAACTTAATAAGATTTGGCAGATCACTGACCACAATTTATAGTGGATGTGGTAGGCCTTGGCAAAGATTGTGAACTTCTCACATTTGCAGGCCAGCTGGTGTTCAGAAACCAGAAATGATGCATGTAACTAAATTAGGTCACCATTCCATTCAGTTGCCTGCAGGGAATTTATTCCCATCTGCAAGCTGAACTCATGCTAACTCTCTCTGCTAGTAGTATTAACTTTTACGTTGGTTACTTTCGTTTCTTTACTGAATGACAATTCCTTTGCTTCTTTTGAAGAACCCATTATTTTAATCTGTAAATTGATGTTTTAGGGGCTGACCCATTATTTTCTGTGGGATTATTCTGTATCTGTATGTCCTGCTGCACAGTTCCTGACTGCTGAAGATGATATATAGAAGCTTTAATCCTCTTGCTATAAGTATAGGTTATATTACAGCAAAGCTTGTCAGGACTTTGATGGCATTAGTAACTTATTTTTAGAATCGAGTTTAAGTCAAATCAATTGAAGTCTGTGAGAAGATCTTTAAAACCTCAGTTAAGCTATATCATCTACTTTCAAAGTGAAAACCACACATGTATAAATGCTTACTCTTTAATAGAAGTGGCATTTACAGAAATTCGTGCAGAGTTTTTCATTGATTGTCAGTTTTATCTCTTGTTATGGTGAGAATAAAGGGATACAGATTAGGCATTTCGAATTAAAAGGACACTAAACCATAGACAACATACGTTTTGTTTTGTAGGCCTTCCTTATGCATGTTTAAATTACCAAAACTTCCAACTTGTATTTTTGTTATGAGCTATAAAATACAAAAATAAAACTGATAAATGCTAAAGCTAAGTCTTTGCGTGCCCTTGAGATGCAATGCAAAGCTGTTTATATTGCCAGTTCTGTCTTATCTGTGAAAGATGGTTGGGAAAGGATACCATTTTCCACTGGTAATTCAACCTCTGATTAAACTTGGGTTCCTTCCTTGCAGCTGAAGTTATAATGAACACTTACATCATGACGTGGCAGTTTATAACATTTAAATAAATGCCTTTCAGCAAGATTATACGACATGGATAATTCTTTGTGAAGATCCATTTTTGTCCATGCGGTGCAACTTTTCCTGCAGGAATTCAAATAATTGCCTGAACGATCTACTGAAAGTCCTCAACTCAGAACTAAAAAAAATATATGGGTACTTTTCCCTACTTCCCTTTTATGTTCCTACAACACAAAAGAAGTATGAAGTTTATCAGCATTCCTAGCTTTGTGATTTGCAAAATCTGATTGGAGGAAGCCTTACCTTTGCCTCGGTTCCCCTCACTCAGCTTGGTGCCAGGTGTTGTGGGTGTGGAGAAGCAGGGAATAATGGGATTTCGCCAGCCTAGGAAGGAGAATTCTTTTGGTTGATAAAATTGTCTTGAACAGCTTAGTAAGTAGGAAAAAACAGCGATAATGTTAAAAATAGGCTGTTTCTCCTGCATTAACTAGTGGAAAAAAAATGTAAAAAAACTTTTCAACTTTAGTAAATGTGCCTCAAAATGTTAAGTTCTGATTGTCTCTACTTCCAGTTGACCTGTTAAGAACTGGACCTGTACTGTATGTGACCAATTCATAAAGCTGCATTTAAAGGAGTCTAACAATGCTATTTTTGGCTCTTGGTTGCAGCTGCTGTTAACCACAGTGTGGCAAGGAGCAAATCAACACGTGCTATTACTGTGAGAGAGAACTGCAAGTTTAAATAAAGCAGAGTAAACAACCTCTAAACTTTACAAGTTTTAGGTCCTAGAACAGAAACCTTCTAGACATTTTCTTTTTCTACTTACATTTAATACAAATCTGTATTTTGTGACAACAGCACCTCTTACGCTGAAATTGTTCTTCCTCTTCAGGTCCTCATAAGGCTTATACCCCTGCGGCTGGCAGAGTGGGAAATAATTCAGCAGTTCTCAATCTGTGAGTTGCGACCCCGGCGGGGGTCACACGACCATCTCACGGAGGTCGAGAACTGCTGTGGAGCACGGAAGCGCTCACAGGTCCCTTTTTGTAAGGATTCCTGCGTGGTGATGCGTCCCAGAACAACATCACGTGACACGCGTACATGTGATGACCTTTCACCCGAACGTAATCATGTGATGCGCATAAGTGATGACGTCAGGCCGTGACGTCAGCGCCTGGGGTCACGGTCTCAAAAAGGTTGAGAACCGCTGCTCTAACTAAAGGGAAAACTCCCTTATACAATTTTATTGTTAGTTGACTAGTGCCTGATTGTGATTGTCAGAAATCATAAGAAATCAAACTATAATTTTATGTGTTTTTGTTTTAATATAGTGATTAATCATACTTTTTTTTTAAAGTACTCCTTTTTGTTTCTTTTTATAGACGTGTTTGAAGATCTGAGTATTGTAGTGCAGGAAAAGGACTCCTTATCATCAGAACTTCACGTTCGTCATGTTGCTATAGAACAGTTGCTGAAGAACTGTTCAAAACTACCATGTCTCCAGATGGGTCGTGCTGGGGTGAAAGCAAACGTTCCCATCAACAACTGATATACTTGTATCACAGCACCAAGGCTACACTCCTTTTTTTTTTTTTTTTTTTTTGGTTCACCAGATGTTTGTCTTCATATTGTAAGGAGGACTACTTCATTTGGTTTTAATCCTCTGGCTGAAACCATGGATGACAACTCCATTTAGATTTAAGAGGAGGTTTAATCAAGAATCTGGTCTTCCTTTGCACAAAACAGGAGAGCCCTGTAATATGCAAGACCTTCTTTATTTTTCCATTGATAGTAAAACCTGTGTCTCATTACCAGCCCCTTGGTGAAATGCTTGTTACCAAATTCAGTGAGGCAATAAATCTATCATTGGCCTGTTAATAATAAAAAAAAGTTTGTACTTTTCATAAGGATTGGTATAGTGTAAACCTTTACATACCCTGTTTGTGCCTACGTGCAATCAAGTCTGAATGAACCATTTTTGCAGTTAGTGTATATCTCTTGATCTTCCAGCAGGCAGCAACTGTCCTTATTTTAATCAGATATATCCCACCTGCTGCACTCCCAACAGTTCATCATGATCCTTGATTTAAACTGGGGCAATAACTATTACTAATACCGGCTATTTATTTATATACAGAAGGTCTATCCTATACAAGCCTATACTTCTGTTCTAACTGTATCTAACACCAGAGAATGAAGGGTATGACATTCTGTATTGGTAAGAGTAGACACTTGAGACTCTTTAAAAGTACAGTAACATCAATAAATGAAAATACTTCAAATGCCATTGCAGTTATCTTATATTCAATGTGCTTTTAAAATTTTAAGATATTTAGCTTTAAAAATGTGGCTTTCTGGGCTCTTCCTTAATGTTTATCATCTAAAGCAACATAAAAAAATCAGTGGCACTGAGTGAGGTCTGTTTACTGATTGCAGCCATGTTGCAAGTATTTGTTAAAGATCAAAACGGACAGAAAACAGTCACACTAATGGATTAATTCTTAAAGATAACAACTTTTTGCAAGTGCTATATTTACATGAAAGCCATGTCAATCCTAATGGGGAATTTTGAAATTTTTTTTGATGTTGGAATTCAAAATTAGAATGTTACACCCTTCACTTCCTGGTGTCCTGTTAATGGGGAAACTGCTAGCCCTATATCGAGGATCAGACAGACAGCCACCCAGAGCACTAGAATTCTAGGAGTTCTAGATACCCCCCCCCCACCCCATCACTGCCTAAATCCTCCCTCCCCTTTTCAGAAAGAGTGATTGTGTGGGGGTGCTTTGGGGGAGGCATTCTGACCACACTTGGTCTCCAAATGACCCTGAAACATGCATCAGTGATATTTACTGCTCCTCCGCTACCACTCCAGACTCTCTTTAAAGAAAATAAGCTACTGTATGTATCTGAGAACTAGGTAAGGGGCAGTGTGTCTGGTATTTAAATGCTTTGTCACACCTCTTGTGTTTACAATTTAAATTTTAAACTGAATTTTTACAAATGAAATACAATACAAATTTAATATTTTTTCAGGTATTTAAAGTTTTATATATGTAGATATAGTTCTATATGCAATGTAATGCTTTTGCATATATGAATTCTGCAGACTTAAGAGAGTAAAAAAAAAAAAAAAAGTTCCAATTAGATTTCTTTTAAGTTAGTTAGTAGAGTGGATCACATTGTACTTACAAATGCAAAACAAGAAGTATTTACTTTTATAATTCTACATATCTTGTACTTTACCAATCAAAGCAAATTTCAGATGGGTAAATGATCCCAACGGTATTGGCTTTTTTTCTTTTATTTACCCAGAAACACATAACAGTCGGACCTCCCTTACATTAGTTTGCCTACAACTTGACTCATCAAGCTTATAGCTTTAATGTTGCTAGAGGTTACTGAACATGTGCATTTTGCACTATTAATGGTAAATAGACCAGCTTGATTATTGATCAATATTTCTTGGTATGACACCCCTAAAAAGGATTTATATAAATCCATGCACTCATTATGTTAAAGTGTAAGTAAAGTTATTGACCAAACTATACATATATATTATATTTATAATGTAGAAACATAAACTTTAACATTGAAAAGTAAAAATGATTTTGTTTTTCTGTTATCACCTCTTAATCCAGCAGCTTTCCTCCCCTCTGCATTTCTGTGTACTTGTTTCCTGTATAGTGCTGAGAGGCCCCGCCCCCATATTGAGGTCACACAATGACTCATTCTGCTAGTGCATGTGTAGTAACCTGATACTTTCCTCTCACTGCAAAAGCCCTGCAGCTTTGAATTCCGACACTGTCTATTTTTAAGACTGAGAATGTGAGAGGGGTTGGGGCGTGGCCTCATACTCTACAGGAAGGAGGAATATTTTACAGTGGGATAACAAGTGCTGCAGAGTGAGTGAGGATTTCATTAATCGTTTTTTCACTGTACAATACTTTAATGGGGCAAACTTTATAAATAGGGTTTACTTACACTTTAAATAGGCCTTTACAGAAAAAGATATTAAACATTAATTTCTTCTTGATTGTCCCCTTCACACCAGTGCAAAGAAAACTGACATTTGTGTTTGGGCAATTTAGTTGATATTTGTGAGATGATTTTTTCTTTTTTTTTTTTTCCTCAGTTCATTTTTTTTGTCTTTGCATTAAAATAAATGCACAGATGTTACTGTATTATGTATTGGTGCTTTAGAAAATAACATGATGTAAACATCATGATATTTTGAGCTAAATGTTGCTATGCAATACCCTATGGGATCCCAGTGCTGTTAGTTGTAACTGTAGGTAGCGTTATCCTCTTGCAGTCAATGCATTTAATACCTTGCCTATATTAGTGAAGTGATTATCTCCTAGTATTTACCTTTTTCTTTCATTTTTTTTAATTGAATCTTTATTCTAAGTCTTTAAGTAATATATATATATTTTTTTTTTTTAGGGACAATTAATTTGAAGTAACCAGAAAAAAAAGTACTGTAAACTAAACTATTGAGTTCAAGAGGCTTCTTCTGTCTGAATGACTTAGCTTGAACTGCTATCTCACAATCACTGATGAAATACAGGTCTTGAAGCCTTAATATAAACTTGGTTCATGACGACAGCCTCTGAGTAATAACAGTATTGCTGGAAAGAGACCCTTGCATAGTCTGATAAAAACAAAGCTTCGGTACTATGTTACTTATTTTATTTCCTGAAAAAATATAGCTTTATAAAAAAGGGTAACAATCATGTAATCAACAATCAAAACTTTTTTTTTTTTAAAGAGAATATATAGGGCTAATGATATTTTTTTTAAGCAGTGTTCTAAAGCTGAACTAGTTGCTAACATTAATACATACTTCAGCGCAAACACAGAAATATTTTTTTAAATTGGGTTCACAGTAGCTGATTTTTAGCTTAGTTGGAAAAATTGTCTCCATTGTTTCCTGTGGGATAATTCGCACAAGCTGTTGTGGTTTTCACCATAGGCAATAAAGAGCCTAATTAAAAACAACTCGGCTGAAAATCAGCCAGTCTTAAGATAATATGTATTTCGTGTATTGTGAATGGGACACAGAAACTTGTCTGGATTAGAATCTATCAAGTAGAGGAGCCCCTTGGTATAACTTGACCCTTTGTAAAATGATGTAAAATATCTGCAAACTGCAGAGGGAATTGATGCTACGGGTATTGCTTACTCTGTACTTTACTCCGACAATGTGTAAGTGGAGAAGCACACTTCTGTGTGTGTGTGTAAAATAACATATTGCAAAGGTGTGTAATCATGCCAGAAAGCTTTCTCTAGTTTAAATCACTCCATTTAATTTGTTACACATTTCTACTTGTGGTGCTGTTTCGACACTTCAGTTATTTTGTATTCAAGTACGTAAAGGTTATCGTGGTTTTAGTCATTTTTGCCTTTGTGCATCCCTTGTCTCAATCATTTGTTCTTCATAAAGAGGTTTACTAACCCGCTACAATATGAAAGTTTTTTTTTTTTTTTTTTTTTTTTTTTTTTTTTTTTTTTTTTTTTTTTTTTTTTTTTTTTTTTTTTTTTTTTTTTGTTGTTTCTGTTGGCTAAGGTAGCTAAGTATCTAATGCTGGGAATCTACAGTAACGTTTTATCATTAGAACACAATTCAGCCATTGCAAATAATTTTACGCGCAAGTGAATAGAAAATCAATTAATGTAACATATGTCAAAATGATCCTCCGAGTCATCATCAGCCCAAAGATTAAGGGGGTTATTTACTAAAGTTCAAATTGTTGCATATAGATGCGAATTTGCCAGATAAAGACAGTCGCAATAGGCTGCTACTGTCGCAGTCGTGACTTTATTATGGGAAAATTGTTGCAATCTTAACATTAAAAAATGTTTGCGACTTTACAATGGAGAAATTGTCGCGTATTTGCTATGGGAATCCTCTGTTTGCGAATTCGACAGTCAAATTCACACCTTAGTGAATAACCCCCTAACACTTATGTTTAAAGTTAACAGAATCCTTGTAGGATTATTCTTTGATTTTTACCATCCAAACGGCTGTATCTTCTTTAAAATGTTACCTTATGCAACAAAGCAAGAAAAGAAAAAAATGTCTTTCTTTTAAGCACAAAAAGTTGCCACATTTTTCGAATGTGGTTTTATTTAATTTTTTTTTGTGCTGGTACATTGCTAAACATTACATTGTTTCCAGTTTGTTGCTCGGTCTCATTACCCACTACTATTTAACCGCATTTCACAGGAGCAACATCTTGGTCAGCTTCTCTTTACAATAATCTTTCTGTAGGCAGCTTCATTTATACTTTTAACTTGCAAAACAATTGCCATTGCTGTGCTAGATAAATAAGACAGTGTGAAACAAATTCTTTATCCAGTACCTACAACTGAAAATAGTCTAATAAAGGCCTTAGAAACTGCCTTGGAGAATTTTACTAAAAGAGTTTAAAAGACAGTTGGCTTTCTTAATGAGTTTTATTATTTGCATTTCAAATAGCTTCTGGTGGGAAGGGAAAATGAACCTGGCAAACGGCCACATAAGTACAGACTGGACAGGTGGTAGTATAAGGTAGAAATATATAAGTAATAAAAATCTATCTTAAGAATTGGCAACTAAAGGGCACCAGCAAAATGATGTAAAAAAAAAAAAAAAAAAGATGGCTGCAAATAGTCTACAATTTTTTTTAAAAAATTAAGATTTTCAAGTGTTTTTCTTTTTTTTAACTAAATCTATATTTTGTAAGCTTTTCAAACTGATTTTTAATGAACACTCCATTTTAGAGTGATTTTACCCAGGTTGAAAAAAAATTCTCTAGCGATCATGGCTTTACATCAAACCTGGGCAAACTATGAGCCGCATCTGGTCCTCCAAACTTCCATGACCAGTCTGCAGCAAGATGTAACAATGGGGGGGGGGACGTGGCCAACCACACTCTAGACACGCCCCCGGCCCTCTGAGGCTATCCGGGCCATTCACGTGGCCCGATGGCAAAAATAATTGCCCACCCCTGCTTTACACATCCAAGAAAGTTCATTATTCTAAAACAGCTCCTTTTTTTTTTTTTTCTCTCCCTGTTTTTCCTTAAGAAAAAAAGTTATGAGTCTGTCACTAAGTGATCTGGAATTGATATTGGTGTGTTTTTTTAAGCATGTTGCTTGATTCAGTATTTTATAAGTAGATTACCAATGTATTCTTTACTTTAATTCTTCAATATTAACATTCTGTGAATTGAAAATCCCTTTTTATATATACCCTCTGCGAGTGTGCTTTATTCAGTCGAAAGCTTCACTGTTTAGTCAAGCTTTTACCTTAGCATTTTAAACAAAAATAATACAATAAACATTAAGGGCAAAAGTTATTAAAATCGAAAATATCGATATTGCGATATCAGCAGATTTTACCGATATCACGATAACGATATTACCGATATTGAAATTCGATCAAAATCTGCTAGCCTGTTCATTTCTATGGAAAAATCCATAATATCGTTTAAATTCGATATCGCAATATTTTCTGTAAAATTTCAGCCGATGTCGTGAAAATATTGCGATATCGATATTTTCGATTTTAATAAATTTCCCCCTAAGGGGGTTATTGGCTAAAGGAATTGTTGCATAAAGGTGTGAATTGGCCAGCTAAAAACAGTTGCAATAGACTGTTGCTGCCACAGTTGTGTCTTTATAATGAGAATATAGTCGCAGTTGCGACTTTACTATGGAAATATTGTCGCAACTTTACAATGGCAGATATGTCACGTTGCGGATTTGCTATGGGAATCCGCTGTTTGAGAATTCGTCAGTTGAATTTTCACTTTAGTCAATAATCCCTTAATAGTTTTTCTATTGAAGCTAATTAATTTGTATAGAGATACAGCTAAGCACTTGGAACACCTAAAAATGTGCAAAATTTTAAGATAAAATGTGTACAGTAAAAAAAAACCCTTTTTTTTTTTTTTTTTTTTTTTTTTTTTTTTTTTTGTACTCCAGAAATTTCAAACACTTCTGCAAAGTATTGAAATTTTGTGTTGTATATCTGCAAAACAAAAATGCTGTTTTTTTTTTGTTTTTGTTTTTTTTTTTTAATATTACACAGTTTTCCTTAAATATTCTCCGGTACAAATTTTTATTGTGCTTTGGGAGTTTTTATACAGCCGTGAAATTAGATGTACTTTGGTGTCTCTGAGGGAACAGCGTAATACGAACATACGATATGGTTATTTTTTAATAAGAGTTTAGAATGAGGAAGTATGTGTGTTTTGTTTTTTATTTGGTGAGATTTGTTGACTTAAAAAGTGAAGAAAACCAAAAAAATGAAAATGCCCCATATCACTTTTAAACACTGGGAAAACTTTTATTCTGCTCTTCCTAAACACTTATTTTCTTTTTTTATATCGTTTAATTTAAAGGAAAAAGTTTTTTTGTTTTTTACTTTCATTGGGCTGCAAGGCTTGTGTCACTATGTAATCATCTATGCCTGCAAAACAGCAAGTTGAAACCGAGCAATAAAAATGTTAACTTTTTACATTGAGTAAAACCATTTGAATGGATCAGAATAGGGATAACTTGGAGATACTTTCTGATGTCGTAACCGGTATCCGTCTCTTAAGGTTAAATTTTGCTGAAGTCAGAAATGATTTATTAAATGTTATGGTTGAGATGTTTTACACAGTGTCACTGAGGATGATCTGTTTTCCACTGTAAAAGCAGAGATTTTCATGCTTCAAAAGAAAAAAAAAAAATATGTTGAAAATGCAAACTTTGTTCAAAATTGTTTTTATTTTTTCCTTTCTCGGATTACTGCTTTAAAAACATTTTGGCTGTGTGACAATGTGTGTACAGTTTTGATATTTTTAAATAAAATATTTTAGTACTTAAATACGTTGTGTGTGTTTTTGTTTTTATTTTTTCTTTGCTTTTGTGCGCAAAGAGATGGAAATCCACTTTACTATATTGGTAACTGTTTAATGTTTCAGACCTGCCCCTTCCTTCTCTTGGAAACTTGCACAGTAGGGTCTATGGCACGGGTCTTTGTGGGGTGCTGAGTGTCAGAGATGTAAGGGTGATTGTCTAAAACATTAAAATGGATGCCTTGTACTGTTAGGGAACAGCGTGCTGCAGGAACTCATAACTTCTTAATGGTGAGTCAAATTTCAGCACTTACGTTTTATTGTGTTCGTGTCTATCAAATCTAATGGTTTTGTGAGGGATTAAAGGAGACCTAAACAAAAGGACAGTTAAAATACTTACCTTATACAAAGCCGATCAGTCAGCCAGCGCTGTGAAGGAGGCGTCGGGAAGCTTCGGCTACTGGCTAATTACAGCACAGCTCATGCTGTGACTATAATCAATCGTTTTTTTATAAGGTAAGTATTTTAACTGTCCTTTTTGTTTTTTTATTTTAGTTCTCCTTTAAGCCAAATTTTAGTAGTTATCTTAGGACCTCTGAAACTGCCTGCCTACTGCTGACATTTTATGTAAATTCATCTTTTTTTTTTTTTTTCTATTTATGGTCCAATACAATAAAATCAAACTTTGTACATACTCTATACCCTTCTGCTGTACTTCAGTGTTGTATGCTTAATGCTCCCAAAAATGTATATACTCATGTATAAGTCGAGAAATTTAATTTAAAAAATCATTTAAAATAGTATAGTCGACTTGTTCACGAGTCAGGTTAGTTTTGAAATAAAAAACGAAACACGATAAGCAGAGCTGGAGAGAGACACACTCACTCACACACACTCACACACACTCTCACACCAGCAAAGAGCCTGGGGCCAGACTGGAGCAAACAGAAAGCACATGCACTCAGAGACTGCTCCTTAAAGGAGAACACACTAAACTGTGGCTGACAGAAATAAACAAAATCTTATTGCTATCTTGTATTTTTCCAACAATTCTTTAATATGTTATGCTAGCAAAAACCCCAAGTTTTACTCTCGACTTATCCATGGGTCATAGCAAATTTCATAATTGTTGGCCCAAAAACTGTCCTTGACTTTTACAACAGAATAATTATAAAATAGATTAAGCAGATTATCCTTTTAACTACTTGAGCATTATGCCACAGGGATTATAATGAATAATATATTATATTGATTATATTGGTCTAGTTGGCATATTTTATTTTATGATGAAACTATGTGTTGGGTTTATTATTTATACACTTTCTAGTCATCTTATTTTGCTTCAGTCGCTCAGTAAGAAGAGCCCAGGGGCCTTATTGGCTAAAGGCTGGATAGTCATGAATAGCTATGGATTTGTACTTGATTGCCACTTCCCCATGTTCATTAATTGAGCAAACTCTGCGATGTGTTGAATAATCTAATCTTATTCGAACAACTATGATAGTTGGGACCTTACAGAGCACTTCATATCAGGTAATTCAACTATTCAGAAAGAGATTGTGTCCCTTTTAATATATTATTTTATACTTTCTTTCTGCTTTCCAGAGGTGTGAGGAGGGGTGACTGGATGGATAGCAAACCTGGTTGTTTAGAAATCAAGCACAGTGCAATGTCCCTATAAGACCTATTCCTCCAATGCAATCTCACCTTACTGCAAATGGAATGAGAAAATACTGAATGACCAATATCTGGCTAATAAATATATATAATATGTCAGCTATGTTCTACTCTGGGCTTGGACTTTTGGTTTTCTTTCTTCTTTGCAGCGTTTGCTTTTGACTGTGTTGTTGGACGATATTTGCTTTCACACATTTTGTGACTTAATATAATTAACTTAATAAATTTAATTATAAAAAAGAATAAGAAATGATTTAGTTTAAGTGCGCTGCTGCATGTTATGACCAGTGTTTAGACAAGAATTGAAACAAGTGTTGCTTTTCTTCCTTTGTCGCATGGTGTGAAAAGTGGAAGCTTCTGTTTATTGTCAGTGACTCATTTCTGATATGCAGATGGTAGAAAGACACACAATAATTTAACCCTTTCATCTATGGCTTTATGTTTGCTAGGGTTATTTACCTTCTTGCTTTTTGGATACTTGAGTAGAATAATATTTATTATATGATTATTTTATATGAGTAGTTGTGGCTTTTATATAGTGCTGCTATTTCATGTTTGTAATTGTAACTTATACTATGTTACACAGAGAATAACGGTTTCTAAAATAATGTATACTGTAACTGGCTAGCTGCCTGGCACAAAGCAAATAAACTGGGCTACCAAGTAATAAGTAATGGCTATTGATGTCCACTGCCCAGATTAGGAGAGCTACCACTCTGCTTCCTGGTTACTGAGCAAAGCAAAGAGGCTACCAAGCAATGTAATATGATGTCTAGTTGCTGGGCAAAGCACAGAGTAACTAGTCTGCTAAACAGTGGGTAAAGTAACCTACTAACAGCAGTTCATTGAGCGGTTGAGTTGGTTTGGTTAATAAGCAAGTCACACGTGTTACTATGCAGTGTATCTAATTGTTACAAGTGAAAATGTACCCTTAGTATATACTTTAAATACATACTGGTGTTTTGGACATCTACAATATTAAATGAGGAGGATTCTACATAAAAGTATAAATGATCTGTTTTGTATTAGGACATAATAATGATGTTACCACTGAGCTTAAATATACTGCAGGAGATTCATTCATTGTTATATCACAGTGATATGTATTTTACAACTAAGCAGCTGCTCCCTAATCATAATGAAAACTATTGACTTCCCATTTGCAAGGACCAGTGATGATGCCATCATTATAATTAAATGCAGTTCTGTGTTACGCGCAGAGGGGCTAAGGGTTTGATGCTCTCTGCCTTGTGAAAGGAGGTGCTATAAGAACAGCAGCAAGTAATTTAAACTTCAAGCATCATAGTCCGCTTTGCGAAACAGCTGCAATTACATCTGACAGCCAATGTTTTTATACTCCATGCTTCTATGGACTAGCAGTTTTTAAGGTGCTTCACTGTATAATCAAGCATTATTATAGTAAATAAAGTCTTAGTTCACTGAATAGATTTTAACCGCTTCAGTTCAGAGCAGTCTCTAATGTAAAGAGCTTGTGAGGAAGACTGCACTGACTGGGAATACATACAAAGGTTTGTATATTTATCCCAACTGTTTTGTCTAAGGAGATCTGGTAATTAAAGGAATATGCAGTGCTGCTTCCAACTCTGCTCATTTAGTGGGGAGAGCGAGCACTTGAAGGGACAAGATGACAGGATTGATAATAGATGGGCAATGCCAAGTAGAGGACTTGGTAAGATCGGTTAAAAAAAATAAAATTAGCAAGGACATTTGAAGGGGCTTATTCATCAAAGTGAGAATTTGGCTGTCGTAGTGAATTCTCATCACTTTATGCTGCAATGCTTTCGATTCTCTACTCCTTATTGACTAAACAGTGGATTCTCATAGTAAACGTGTGACTGTGTCAGTAGCTGTCTCTTATGTAGTGCGGCGTAGTCAGCCTGCCCTCAGCCCTCCAATTCACCACTTCAATCTGGCGAAGAGAAACTGGTGAATGCGACAAAATTGTGGAATGTGCTGCAGCATCAGACATGGATGCACGCACCTGGAAAGTGCTCTGTAAGTCTGCGATTGTCATAAACTGTCAAATTTGTCTCGAATTCGCCACATCACAGAGTTTGATGAATGCAGGTGAATAAACGTGTATTCACACTTTTACACAACTATTCATCCTTTCATGACAAAGCCCCTTGAGCTCCAATGCACTGAAAAAACAGCAAATAATGATTAAATAAACCTGTCCTTCTATACACTACATACGCACATAACACGCAGGCAATTATGCGCAACCTGGAACTTAAATTGTGCTCTGTGTCCATGTGAACTGTAATCTACAGGAAGACATAAATATGTTAAACAAAACCCTAAAATAAACTTGTTAAACAGCTTACAATGCAGTTTTCCCAGTACTCAAACTTAAACTCAGAATTAAATATTTATCTACGACAGTGAAAAAAAATCTATAATTTTAATATATTTATGATTTTTTTTTTTAAATAAAGAGAGACTAGGTTTCTTAAAGGAGAACTATAGCTCATTTTTACAATGAGTGATTCTAAAGGCAGGGAGGGGTGACTACTGATAGCCATGAAGGGGGTAATTCAGCATAGTGCAAACTTACCTCCTGATCCTTCGCATCAGCTCGAAGAGACTGTTACGCGCACTCTGATGTCCTACATGCAGACATCAGTGAACGTTTTAAAGGTGTTCCAGTCTCGGCGAGACCACTCAAGTCGCCTCACAAGACTGGAATAATTTTAAAGCGTTCTGAACAAACTCTGTGAGAGCGCAAAAACAAAAGTGCACTACCTAGTGCATTAACCGTGACACAATGAACTTTGAGAGATAGTGCAGACGAAATGTCCCAATTGTGTGAAGTGTAGAAAACAATATAAAACCAAACAACTGTGGTCACTGCACACTCAGTGTGAAAAAAATATTTTCAATAAAAACGCTCACCAGATGGCTCCTTGCTTCTTCGGGTCTTGTTGGCTGTATTCGGCAGCTGCCAGTAAGACCCGAACATCTCAGGAGTGCCATCGCATTCAACTTACCTCATCAGAGGAGGTGCGTTGCTGGAGTGGTGGGCACGGAGCAAAGGGGGGGGACGCGGTGAGGCAGGGCGCCAATAGGGCCAGGGCCCCTGGGATATGGTTAGACTGACGTCACTGCCCTTCACTTGTCGGATTCACCTCACTCCGCATGACTTCTCATCCTACTTCTTTGCGCCTGACTAAGCCACACTGTATGCGACAGCGTTTCACCCCTGTCTGCCTGTTCGACAAGCGTATTCTCCATTCAGCCAATAGTGAGCCATCAGTTTGCAACTGTTTTGGCGATGTGACTCAAATTGTAGCAAAGTGAATTGAACAGGGGAATTTGCACTTTAGTCAATGAGGGTCTCAATGTCCCTTTAAAGTGACAGAATTATGTATTTTTCAATGTTCCTTCAGCCATTGTTTTCACTTCTTTTTACTTCTAAAAACAACAAAGCATATAATTTAGCCAACCTCCATCTGTTATCTTCCTTTATGTGTTGGACGAAATTAAAAAGGTCATGATGTTTCTTAAATATACATATATATATATATATATATATGTAATACATCAAACCTCCTAGCCCCCTAACTGTCTTTAAAGGGGTACGGACTGCCAGCTGTGATATTTATAAGGAGATAACATGCTGCGATTATTGCTTAGAAATTAAAAGGCCTGTTAAACAATCACACAGTGGTTTGAAGAAAGAGACTGGAAGAATTACAGAACAAGGTTTGAAACATAATAAAAAATCAAGCACCAGAATGAATCTATTTTCTGGTTAAGGTGAAACCCACAGAAAGAAATCATTCAGAACATATTCAAGATTGTTCCCTTACAGTGATCTACAACACAGTTGTGTTTAATTGTACTTACTCC
>WMED01002185.1:0-24948 GCA_019650415.1 Pipa parva
GGGGTATTGTGGGATAGCACAGTATCTGGAAATTGAAGGTTGGGGAACCACAATATGGAGAAAGGGTGGGTGAAAGAAATGGAAATTGCAGAACTACACACTACCTTCCACCACTTTACCTGCTATGCTGTAGTGCTCTGTATGGGGGTACTGCTGAACTGTATGGGGTACAATTGAGGGGAGACTTCAGGTGGGGGGACCCATTTTGGCATTGTCACGTAGGGCACCATTAAACCTTGCCCTGGCACTGGACTAGGCTACTGGGAACTGCAAGGAAGAAGTACACAAATAGTATTTATTAATAGTGCATGTATTCAGACTGGGTTGTAGTTACTAATGGAGTAATACAGGGATCAGTTTCATTCTCTATTCATACTCTAAATACTCAGTACTAATCTGAATACAGTTTATATTATTCAAATTAGTACTTATTCACAGAATTACACAGTGCCACCTGTTGGTGAGAAATAGAATATAAACTGTATTCAAATTAGTACTGATTCCCAGAATCATTCTCTTTGTGAGTAGTTTTTTTACCCTCCTGTATAAAATTGTCTCAGTTTTATCTTATTGCATGATGAAGCTTGCATTTATCATTTATTCTGTTAGCCAATAAAAGGTATCACCTATACTCTCTTGTCTTTCATTTTTACTCTCTCTAAGCGAATAATACATGACTTTATAGGCTACTTGAGTTTTTTAGGAGCTGGAAAAGCAGCCCCTGCTCCCTCTAATGATCATCACTGTGAGTGGGTTTAGGTCTTGGCCTTTTGGCTAAGTTCTAATTTAGAGCTGGGCTTACCTAATTACTTCCATAGGGAGATAATTGAGTTTCAAGCCATAACCAAGCCTTACACTTTTGCTGGTTATGGTTGGAGGGACATTCAATAGGCTGTCCTTGAGTGCAGCGGACACCTGTAACAACAGAATAATCACACAAAGCCACACAACTATCTTTTCTCAGCAGCCCAGCTCCTTCATGTGATTTTGTTCTAGTGCAGTGACTGCCTAAAAAGTTTAAGACTGAGGCATGGTCTATTGCTAAGGAATGCTTTTCACTGTAAGTGGGTTTACAGCTGGGGGGTTATACCTAATTACTTCCATAGAGAAATAATTGGGTTTACTTGTGTAACTGGGTACAGTCCTGGCCTCTATACTATAGCCGCTACACATACCACGCAGTTCGACTTACGTCGGTGTAAGTTGGAACGAGGCATCGTAACCCGTAACTCGAGGCCGTAACCCGAGGACTAGGTATATTTTATGTTGGTGGTTTTTTCTATCAACTCTTATAGGTATATTTTTGGTAAGGCACTATTGTGCAATTTCTGTGCTTTTTTCTTTATACAAGCACTACTAGCCTACTAAGTGGTGCAGCAGGCAAGGGGTTATTCACTAAGATGCAAATTCGACTGTCGAATTCTCAAACAGTGGATTCCCATAGCAAATCTGTGACAATTACCCCATTGTAAAGTCACGACAATTTTTTAAAGTTACTCTGAGAGTCTGAGAGTGGGATGATACAGGTGTGTCAGTCATCAAGGACCAGGGGGAGGGGGCGCAATTTCATTACTCCGCCTAGGGAGCAAAAAAAACCTTGGCCCGGCCCTGGAGGTGTATCATGGGATAATGCTAACTAACTATATACATGGCAAACACAGTGCTAATCATAGAAATGTACAACACTATGGGGGTCAGTAATGCTGGATGATGTTTAATAACATATTTACATACCAGAGATGCTGCCTTGGGCTCAAATGGATATGGATGGCACAAGAAGCTGTTATCACTTCCCCAAACATAACCAAAATGACTCCTCAGAGCAGTGTTGCCAACTCCTCAGTAAGAAAAGTAGCTATTGGCTGTCCTAAAAGTGGCTAGAACTCACTATATGAAATCATAGCTTAATTTGCATAATTGGAAATTTGCATGTCGTGTCTTTATAATGCAAATATTGTCGCAGGGTCATAAAATTTGCTAAGTTGCCAACACTGGGGAGGGGTGGCTCTCTTCTCTACTCTAACTGCAGCGGGGAGGTGGCTATTGTGAGACTAACTGCCTGTCAATGCTTTGGGGTGGGCAGGGGACAGTAACTGCAGAATGATTAGTGCTTCAGGTGGAGACTCCAAAAGTCTCCAATACTACCAGAAAAAGTCGCTGGAATTGTCACTAATAGATTTTTTGAAAAAAAGTCGCTAGGGGAGTCGTAAAAGTTGCTAAATATAGCAACAAAGTAGCACCTCATTTCTAGTCTACAGCCTAATCAGCACCAAGTACTTCTCACCAGCATCTATCCAGTATATCATGGAAGAGGATTTCCTAGCCATGAACTAATTTTAAAGGGTGCTGTGAGTTACAGTTCAGAGTGTGCCCAGGGTTGCTGTGAGTGATGGTTCATCTATACTGCTTCATCTATGATCCTACAGGAGCTTAAACTGAGGGTTTGCAGCACTGGCTATACACACTTGTAGTGGTTTAAGGGTGAAGACCAGGTTCTCCTTATACTCTGTTTTAACCAATGTCAAATCCCACTCTGGTACAAAGCATCCACTCTACCCTAAGGCATGTTTGTTCCAAGTTCCAAGTTCCATCGGTTCCAGCATTTTGTCACAGTACATCTTAGCTCCTCCAGAGTTGTACTAGAGTTGCAACAGTCTCTGGGTATACTATAGTGCCTCTAGTGGTGACATAGTACCTTGGTATGCCCCCTGTGATCCATGAAAAACATTTGGCACAGATACTAGAAGAATGCCAGGTACAATATATAGGGAACATAGAAGCTCAAGTATTGTACACTGGCATCCCTCGATATTTAAATCCCCCACCACAACAGCAAAATGACCAGCGGCAGTGATTGGCTGCAGGACCCATTACATTGGTTTGCTAGGAGACCCAGAGAAAGCTGGAAGGAAGAAGCCAGCGTTACAAGCACATGTCGCCTCTTTGTAAGAGTGAAAATTATGAACACTAACTATTGGTCAAAGACAACAGTTCGTATGGGGCATTTTCATGACTGTAACTTTGCTAGTGAGAGACATACTATAACTCAGTTACTGACTTTATTAGTGAATGTTGTAAAATAAGTTTAATTTACTAATAAATGACATAAATGTCGTGCAGGTATATATTGATGTAGCAAGGATGATTGTGTCAGATTGTGCAAACATTATTATCTCCATATGAATCCAGGTAAATTTACTGTGTTATCTTGCGTTATCTTAGCTAATTCTTTTGGATTTGGCCACTTAGACTAGTGAATTAGGGGGCTGACGGCAGTTATCCACATTCAGATTATGCCACGCAACGCATTCGTCAGTGACCGCGGCTGTCCAAGACTAGTCATCACTTAGTCAATAATGACCTGGAGGGTATTTATAAAGACAATTTCAACCTTTTTTGGTTTGTTTCACCATGTATTAATGCTTTTTAGCCTTAAGTTTCATTTTGATGGACTTTTTGATTCCCCTGATTTTTAGGGGATCAAAAAGAAATTGTCTAAATCAAAAAAAGATAAATTGTGGCGACATTGATATAATACTATTTCACTAGTGTTATCCATTCAGGTAATATTATATCAACATTTCCATACAACTATCCTCCTTAGCATTACATAGAAATCAGTGTTTATTAAATACTTACATTTTATTAAAGGACCGTTATAACTCTTTATGATATACAGTGATAAAAGAAGCTGTACATCACAGCGGAGCTAAGTAAAATTGTCTATAATGATGTCATGATGATTTTGTCATTCAATGCGATAACATTGTCTATGTGTGTCAGGGCATCAGTCATTTCAAATAATAAAAATATCCAAATGATATTACCATACATGACAAGTGAAATGCTACAGGGGCTCCCAGAAACAAAAATTAGACAAAAGAATTGTAGAAAATGTCTTTAATCAAATAAATATTAATAAATAACAGAAATAACGATTCATGTGATAATATAAAAGGCGCACATTAAGGTATATTGCCCGTCATCTGTTCAGTAGTATTAATAATAGTTGATGTAAATGTTTACTATAGAATGTATATATATTTATTATATTTACTTGGTTGTCTGTAGTACAGTTGTTTTTGTAACTGTTGCACTACTCCAGCGAAATTTATTAAAGTCAGAAAGATTGCTCTGGGTCTTTCCGACTTTACCGAGAGAAATGTTTTTTTCTTGTGTGATTTCTTTCTCGATCTCGAATTTTCAATATTTTCAACGGAAGGTAGTCATGCTACTAATGTAAAGTATGGCTACAATGCCTTGGAAAAAATTCTAAAACTCGAGATCGAGTAACTCCATGTCGAAAGAAATCTCGTGAGAACAAAACGAGATTTCTCTCGGTAAAGTTGTAATGACCGCTGGTCTGGCGAAATTTAACAAAATCAAAAATAGTGATATCACAATATCGAACAAATTGTACTGATATCGTGATATTACCGATGTCATGATATTGAATGTTTTTATCGATTATTGCTGATATTTCAATATCGGATGTTTATCCGATGTTCAAAATTTATCAGAATTCAATTGAAACTTTGAATCTGTTTATTTCTATGGAAAATCTATGATATCGAAGGAAAATTCGATATCGCAATATCGATGTTATCAATATCATGATATCAAATTTACTGAGATCAACAAAATTTCACTATCACAATATCCGTAATATCGATTCCGCAATATCAGCAAAAATCGTTCGATATCACAATATCGATATTTTCAATTTTATTCGATTTTGCCCAAGGTGTAGTTGTAGTAGATTCTATTAAAGACTCTTAAGGGGCATATTCACTAAAGTCTGAACAAACTCATAAAGGTGAGACTCGCCATCTTTGGGTATTAAGCAAACTCTGCCATGTGACAAATTCACAACCAATTCAGGTGCTTAGGAAGGTCATGCACTTATGGAGCAATTTGCACCACTTTGCATTTGCATGCATTGGTAATTTGCCTATTCATCAATCCTTGGAGTCTGTAGAAGTAGCGAATTCAGCAAGGCATATTGTGGCACATTCACCAGTTTTCCTTATTTACAATTATGGGGTTGATGGCAGAGATCCTAATGTCTTGCTGGTTATACCACACTACACAATAAATTGCATCTAATTCTGTTCAATTCTTCACTCACAGAATCCGACACTTAGTGAATAAGGAGTAACAAATTTGCGTCAGGACTCGACAGTTGAATCCTCAGTTTAATGAATAAGCCCAATGTGTTATAGATGTTGACATTGCTACTAAACTTGCTTCAGGTCTTGAGTTTTTGTAAATTTTGTTTCAGCTGTAGTTTTGGTTGTTTCTGTTGTTGTAGATATTGTCGAAGGGTTTTATTGATGTAGATTGTGATGTAACCGATCGAGGATTATGTTGTAGTGTTGGTTGTTGATGTTTCTGTTGCTGTAGATGTTGTCGAAGGGGTTTATTGATGTAGATTGTGATGTAACCGATCGAGGATTATGTTGTAGTTTTGGTTGTTTCTGTTGTTGTAGATATTGTCGAAGGGTTTTATTGATGTAGATTGTAATGTAACTGGTCGAGGATTATGTTGTAGTTTGCCCAGTGGATGATTTTGTGCTGACTGTCACAGTTGCAGCGATATCTGATCTTACATTTGTTGAGTTATTCACATGCTTATTTTACACACTTGTGTTGATGACAAATGCTATGTTGGTCATTGGTAACAACATGATTGCCATTAAACCACTCTTACTGGAATATGTTAAAATCATTTCTGTTTTCCTGACAAACTTGCGCCAATACGTTTCTTGGAATAGCATGGTAATAACGATCCATAAAAAGTGTCTCCACCTATGAAAACATATACATATCAGATGTTAAATCTGCAACTGGAAACATACATCAATCAAGGTAAACAAGTACAATAATTAACTGACTTTAACAATAACAACTTTTTTTAACAATATGGCGCCGGCTCTTTAATGCTGCTGGTCCACATTGTCAGCACACATGACATAACCACATCACTTACAGCGCAGTACATACAAACTTTCTATTCAGCAGACGGTTCGCTCCCAATGTGTCCACAGAAAGAACAATAATGTCTCAAATGCATTTATAATTATTATAGATTAAGGGGGTTATTGACTAAAGTCTGAATTGTCACGTAAAGGTGCAAAGTCACCAGCTAATGATGGCTGCACATTACCCAATGGATATCTACTGTTGCAGTTGCGATTTCATTATGGGAATAATATATATATGTTATTATTGTCACGGTTGCAACTTTAATATGGGAATTCGCTGTTATGTCAATAAGAAGTAGAGAATCAGGGAGTAGCCACCCGAAGTGGGATGGGAATTCACTTTGACAGTCGAATTCTCACTTTAGTCAATAAACCTCTCAATCTTTGCTTCCAAAAATTGTAAGTTGTGTCTAGAAAGTAAGTTACCTGGCCAATGGTAAATGGGGAGGCAGACCAGATTGGGACAGACAGGCCAGCAGATTATGATGACAGTCCTTGTGGGGTGATAACCTATAGGCTACTACCAGCAGGCAGTTCTGCTCTATAGGGGCGGGCTGACTATATAAAAAAGGGATTACCTCTACCCGAGTCGTCATGGTGAGGAGCTGCTATTAAAATACATTTTATTCGACTGTCGAATTTGCAAACAGCGGATTCCCATAGCAAATCCGCAATAATTTCCCTATTGTAAAGTCGCGACAATTTTTTAACGTTAAGATTGCGACAATTTTCCCATAACAAAGTCGCGACTGCGACGATATTCTCATTATAAAGATGCGACTGTGACAGTAGCAGCCTATTGCGACTGTCTTTATCTGGCGAATTTGCACCTATACGCAACAATTCGGACGTTAGTGAATAAACCCCTAGTCTAGAAACATTTTCATTCAGTGTTAAATACTGGTCGAGCTTATATATTCTTACCTCTCCACTAAAGCTGAAAGCACGAACCAAAATCAAATCTTCATCGCATGTGTTAACCAAGTAATGTTGCATGCCAATGGGAAAATAAACAACGTCTCCAATACCAATGTCAAATTCAACAGACTTCGGAATGTTGATTCCAACCTGTATGACACAGTAGCATAGTTTCCAATCAAATAAACATTATGATAAAATTGTTAATTAAAGCACTGGAAGAATATGTCATATGTCATGTCAAGAATATGTCATTTTTAATGACTTAATTCCACCATATGCACATACAGTATATATACCTATCTCACCTAATAACTATTTCTCATATGTATATATGCTTATCTACCTCAATTTACAAATATCTACTATGCTTATATCACTTGATGCACTTTATGTATGTTATACTTATTTATTACTATAATTATCTATTTATGTATATCCATGCTATGTAATCTCGTTGATTTGTATGTATTTTACTTAATCAGTGACAATAAATAATCTAATCTAAATTTCATACCGTGGTTTAAAAATGGTTTGGGTCCCTTGGACTCAGCAAATTGACAAAGGTACTTTTATATTTTCCAAAAAACACATAGGGGGATATTGTCTGAAGTAAGAATTCGACTGTAAAAGTGAATTCTCATCTCCGACTCTGTATTCCTTATAGCGAATTCCATAGTATAGTCACGACTGCAACTATAGTAAAGTCATAACAGTGACAATTTTCCCATAGTAAAGTCACGACCGTGTCTGTAGCCGTCTATTGCGTAGTGTGCGACTGTTAGATGGCGAATTCGACACATTGCAAAGTTTGATGGATATCTGAATATGGGGAAGTGGTGAATTTATGCCTTACATGACATTTTGGACTTTAGTCAATATCCCCCATAATTGGAATGCTTTTCATTACCAATGTGAACAAGCACAGAAATAGTATTCACAATACCTAAAACTGCTGCAGCACTTGCTCACATCAGTGATGTGGAAGAGGAGGCGTGAACCTGAAGAGGATAACAGTGTGGGAGCTGAAGAAAGGACACACAGAGTAGGAAATGTTCCAAACAGTCAACCCCTTCACTAACAAGCCTTTATTTCTCCTTTAATTAGGTTTGCATAATGTATTTGGGTTACATATATTATATAAATATTTTAATAGGGGACACCCCCATGCTGATATAATGATATATCCTGACAGTAAATGAAGGTTGGTAACATCCATGTGACTTCAATAAGTGCAATAGCCAAAAGGGCAACAGACACCTGAAAATCTCTTTCTTTGTACATTTTGTTTTGTGTTTTCTGAACAAAAAACTAAAACCTTTTAATAAAAAAATTAGGAACTAACAAAGAAGTGAGAGCACATTTCCATTAATGAATACTGCAGACAAATGACATCATACTGTGACAACATAAATCATGTCAACTCTTGATACTCAGTACACATTAATAGGAGTGAAACCTTCCTTAGCTTAGTCATTTCATTTCTAGCAGGATATAATTCCACTCCAGGGGAAATGTGCATCAGGCACCTAGAAGATTGTTTGATCAGACTCGTAAACCAGCTTTCTGCAGATTCAAAAATATTTTTAATCTGATTAATCTGTCTATACTGGTAGGTAATTATGCTTTATCAAATATAATGAGTATTTTAAAGGAAAAACTCCTATTAAAATTAATTTAGAGCTTACCATATTTACTTAATGCTAAATACCTTAAAATCAGCCTCCGGCATCAGTACTATATACTTTCAGATTAATGCCAACTAACATAAAGTGGTGACTTGATGGCATCTCTGCTATAAAGCATAGGATAAGAGATAAGTGGGTATTCTGTATCAGCTGCCATGTTTAACAGTATCATCTTCTGATTGGCTAAAGCATTGACAAATGACCACTCCCCCTCCATACAGCTGCTGACGGGAGGTCTATTAATACTTCATTTTTTATTTTGCCTACGCTATTTGCAGAAATGTAAATCAATTCTACATTTGTCAAATTTACCTTTATTAAGCAGTTGCTCCTGCTAAATAATTCTACATTATTTGTGATTGTTTATGTGTTTGACATTCCTTTTTAATTTAAATCCTTTCAGCATAACAGCATTGAGCTGTTCCTAAGACTAGGTTCACACTAGTGTATCTTTGCTATGCTTTTTTTTAAAAAAAAGTGCATCGCGAATCCCTATGGTACTTACCTGTTCCGACCACACTAGCGCAAAACGCGAGCGTGCAAACGCTTGGGGGGTAATTCAGCAAAGAGCGAACTTACCCTCCGATCCTTCACGTCAGCGTGCAGAGACTGCTACGTGTTTGCTGATGTACTGCACGCGGACATCAGCGAACGCTTTAAAGGGATTCCAGTCTCGGTGAGGCTCGCGAAGCTGAACTGATGGGAAGAATCGGAGGGTAAGTTCGCTGTTTCCTGAATTACCCCCTTGAAGTTGCGTTTTATGTACACTGAGCGAATAATGTAAGCAGATTGAAGGATCCACGAATGCCATGGGAGCGTTCACACTGTGTTGGGTAAGTACAATAGAAAAGCACGTCTGGAATATACGCCAGACTGAAATACGCGGCTTATTTTCTAGATATGCTTTTCTAAAAACGCAGCACATATATGCGCTATTGTGAACCCAGCCTAAAGCCAAAGCTTGCCAAAGAATTTGTTATTTTTTGGTAATTTGGTCATTAACAATGATCAATGCTGATTTGGATCTGTAATAAATAGATAAATGACCTCGGCAGGTTACTGCCCTGTATTGCTTGGATTTCAGTGGACAAAGCACAAGGAGAAAATGTGATTTGTCCATTGTTACAAAGTAATAGAGAAATCAAACAGCATTTGTGGGAGAGAGATTAACGAGGTTATTCACTAAAGTTCAAATTGTTCCGTATAGGTGCGAATTTGCCAGATAAAGACAGTCTCAATAGGCTGCTACTGTCACAGTCGCGACTTTATTATGGGAAAATAATTGTCGCAATCTTAACGTTAAAAAATTGTCGTGACTTCACAATTGGGAAATTGTCGTGGATTTGCTATGGGAATCCACTGTTTGAAAATTCAACTGTCGAATTTGCACCTTAGTGAATAACCCCCTAATTAGAGTCTCCCTTTAAACTTTGTGGAGAAAGTCATCTTCAACATTTATGAATAAGCTTTGGGTTAAACAGAAGAATTCCAATCTGCTCTAACAATGAAGCCAACACAGAGCTGCTTAGAAAGTGAATGTATATATTTTTCTATAAATAAAAACTATAAAAAATCTTTTCTTTTGGAAAATTCTAGTAGAACCTCAGATGTAAATCAAATGACACATGGGTTCGAAACAGCTGACTAACAAATATCATTATTCCATAATTATGCACAATCATAAGCTAAATGCAGATGTGTTCATAGGGCCATATTTTTACTTATTAATGACTTGCAATTAATAATACTATAATAATAAGTAGGTCCCAAATTTATGGCAGCAGTTCTCAACCTGTGGGTCACGACACTCTCACAGGGGTCACCGAACACGCTGTAACTCCAGAAGTGAGCACAGGTCCCCTTATATCGGGGTTCCTGCATGTGACGTTGTGGCCAAATGTCATCACATGACAAGTAACGTGATGACGTTTGGCCATGACTCGGTGATGTCATCAAGGACACCAATAAAGGTAGGTTGAGAATCGCTGCTTTAGTGGTTCATAAGTTTTTAAAGGGTAACTCTTTTTAATTAGATTTAATTAATTGGTTACAGTTAATAGGAAAGAAAGTATTAAGCAAGAAAGAAGAACAGAAATACAATATTTAGGAGCGATCCAATGAAACATTTAGAACCAGCTCAATGTTCATCCGATGTATGAAACAGAAGAATGTGTACAATACAGGAATGTGTACAGGTAGACAGGAATGCTGGGTAATTAACTAGACTGAATCACTAATTGGCAGTACAGTACTGTCAACAATTAGTGATAAAGGAGGCAGTGAAAGAAAAAAAGAAGGTCATTCTTTCAATTTACATAAGTTGTTGAAACATTTTTTAAAGTGGATTATTTTTTTAATTGCATAACTTTATCAATAAAGGAGGGTAAACATTGAGGGGGTAATTCAGGATAGTGCAAAGTGAGGTGCGGAGTCCTCGCCTCACTTCGCACTGACTGATTTGCTCTCGCCGAGACTGAAATCCCTTTAAAGCGCTCGCTGATGGCCGCGTGCAGGACATCAGCATGCGCATTTCAGTTGTTCCGAAGTGAGGCAAACACTACGCGTCTCACTTCGGAGCTTGCTGAATTCCCCCCTTAGTTTCTAACTAAAATCCTCCTTTAAAGCCTATTTTTCAACAAGATCCTTACCTTTCCAGACCCTTTAAGAACATACCCCATTTCGTGAGCATTTACGTTGAAATGCGGTTCCAGCAAACCATAAGGCTTTATTCTCAGAATGCTTAGGGAGAGAGTATCTGGATACTGAAAAAGAAGTACTCTATGATTTACACAAACAATTAGATGAAACAGTTAATTAGACATTAACACCCAAAAAAATGAAATTGCCTGAAATGCATTTATAGCTACAATATATTCAATCTGTGCTTCCAAAGCATCTAAATCGTGTCTAGAAAGTTAAGATGTTTAGCTGTAAAAACTGGGCTTTTGTGTACAGTGTTTTCTAGCTCCTAATTGTCAACTTTAACTTTATTTTGGTTGAACAGTCTGGGCAAAAAGAAAAAAACAAATTATTTATTTATGTTAATTACTAACTTTTATTAAATGCAATTTATTATCAAATGAAAAAAATAAAAAAAAAATTCTTACCTGTAAAGAAGTGCTGTACAGCACTTGCGTGTTGCAGACTTCATCTTCAGTCTCTGCCGGCGACTGTACGGCGTCCCAAATCACCTGATCCCTCTAAGATGTGCAGTCTTCTTCAACTGCGCTGATAATGAAGTCTCACACCGGCATTTCCTATGTCACATGGGAGAGCGTGCAACGTGATCAACGCATGCTCCCTGGAAGACGTGCACGCTCTCCCATGTGACACAGGAAGTGCGATGCCGGGCTTCATTAACATTTTTATTTAACATAAATAAATAAAGGTTTTTTTGTTTTTTGTTTTTTATTGCCCAGATTGTTCCTTTAATTACTACAAACAACAGAGGATTATTTATAACACTGTACCACTGTCAGGGAAATGTAGCGGGTAAATTTGTCCAGGTATAGTAATCCATTGCTAACCAGTAGTAAATATTCACTGCTCAGGTCTAACTAGAATAATGAAGGAGAACGTTTCATTGGTTGAACGGATTCACTGTCCTGGGCAGTATTTGCCTCTATTGATACATTGGTTGAGAAATATGTATTTTTTTTTTAAATTTTTATATTAAATCAGGATTTCTTACCACGTTATCTTTTTAGTCTTTGAACTCCTTAATACTTGTTACATCGTTAACATTTATTTACAACATTTGAAAACCTGCTTGTTTGGTGTAATAATTCTATTACCGAAGCTAAGGAATCCCCATAGACAATCGAACTTTCTTCTAATCCATTGCGGTTTTTATGGAAACATGCCCAAGTTATGTCTCCTGAATTATAAACATATTTTCTCGAGCCTGGAATATATAAACAGCAAGACAAGAATTATTACCCTCTATTCTGCTGTACTCATACATAAACACTTATTATGAGTATACAGATGCACACGGTACTGATCCATACAATGGGACCGTCGGAGCCTCATTTTCAGTGTAAACCTGAGGCATCTTGGGCCTGCCGGAACTACTGTATCATAATCATTTTTTACAGAGCAATGCAAAAGAGCCAGTTGTCCAAGTTTTAGTACAATGAAAGGTCACTAAGGACCTGCAAATGTTCAAAGAGATGCTTTTTGACACCAGGCCTGGGTCCGCAGTTCTGGAAAACACCAGATGGATCCTTTAGTATTATGTTGGATCAGTCCAAACCTGCCTGTTTTGGTAAATCCCTTATGCCCATCAGATTGACACATGCCACTGGACTTCACCAAAATGGTATAAGTGCATAGGTAGCACTACCCTGTTTGAGATATTCAAACTTAGGGGGCAATTCACAATAGTGCGAAGTGAGGTCCAGATCCTTCGCCTCACTTCGCACAGACTGTTATGCGCTCGCTGATGTCCTGCACGCGGACATCAGTGAACGCTTCACTAAGACTGGAATCCTTTTAAAGCGTTCACTGATGTCCGCATGCAGGACATCAGCGAGAGCATAACAGTCTGTGTGAAGTGAAGCGAAGGATTCGGAGCTCATTTCGCACAATGGTGAATTCCCCCTAAATCTTAATTATCAAACGATTTTTCAAACACTATGAGAATTCTGGTCATCTCACTTTCTCTGCACAACATGGTAGAGAAGCTTGACAACTGTGAGAATATTGCAGTTAATAGCGCAGTTAAACAATTACATTATCATATATAACATCCTTGTGATATTTTACTTGTATTGTATAATGCACTTTTTCCCGTGTCTGTATATATTTGTATTGCTGAATTGTACAGCGCTGTATAAATTTGTGGCGCTTTATAAATAAAATTATACATACATACAATTAGAATATTCCTGCTGCATCTGCAATAATACAAAATACTGAATCTAGGTTGGCCTGACAACAGATAATTAACTACCATTTTCTAGATGATCGGGGAAGCACTGTTTAAAACAGTGGTTATCAACCTATTTTTGCTGTGACCCTTTATCCGCGACCACAACAATTTTAAAGTCGCGACGGTGACAACAATTCCATAGCAAAGTTGCGACTGCGACAATATTCACAATACCATATGGGACTATTGTCGCGGTTGCGACTTCACTAAAGAAATATTGTTAAAATTGTTGCAGTCGCAGATAAAAGGTATCAAAAATCCGTGACAATCCTGAGTGGTGTCACGACCCCTAGGTTGAGAACCACTGGTTTAAAGGGTTCATAAAAGAATTAGATTTCTAACTGCACCTTCCACTTTTACAAAAAATGTTAAATTAGTTGCAAGTGCTGGAATCGCTGGGTGCTATGTCTGGCGCTACGATAATATAGGATTGAACTATGAGAACAAACAGCACCGTTGACTGCTAAAGCACTGGATTTAATTCATTTTTATTTCAGCAGAACTCGAGTTAATGAAGACATATGCTATATTCCTACCTTCCAGATCAAACAAATACTTCTGAATAATGTTCTTTTCGGATTGCGGATAATCTTCTGCGGTATCGTCTGAAATATCTTCAGGAAGATTTATGATCTCTCCTTTCTTAAAATGTCCAAATCTTCTGATGAAGTCATCATCATCATCATCATCCTTTGACTGGAAGTACATGTTTTTACAAACATTAGGAGAAAATCTATTTCTCATTTCTTTTGAACAAAGGGTAATAAATCTTAGTGCTGATACTGGCATATATTTCTTTTTACAAACTAGTTTGCTCGTCTCTGGATACATCTCCTTTAAGTGCTAAAATACTCTACATCTAGGTACGCTAGACAGAGACGGCTAGGTACGCTAGACAGAGACGGCTAGGTACGCTAGATAGAGACAGCTAGGACGGCTATATATAGATAGATACAGATAGATAGATAGATAGATAGATAGATAGATAGATAGATAGATAGATAGATACCTTTATATATTAGTAAATAATATAATATATAAGTATTAGCCCATTGAAGTCATCAGGGATAAGTTGTTTGGTTACTTGCGTTCATCAGACAATAATGAGGTAAGTCACATTGGTCACTGTTGACTTACACTGAGCATCCTTGTCAGTACATCTTTAGGTATAGATGAAAGTAGAAAATCCAGCTCTGTAGTGAAAACGTCCCCATGTGTTGAATAAAACAAGACCACGACAGATTCTGTACTTCCAATATTTTTCAACCAGTGAATTCTATTTCTGGGGACGAAAAAGGTTTGACCGCTCTTCACTTGGTGTGTTACCGGTTGTTGACCATCTTCATATATGACCCCAATCCATACCATACCCTTTAAACAGGGGGGAAAAAAGTTACGTGTTATGAATGTGAATAAATATCATAGGATCTTAAAGGAACTGTTACCCTTGGAAGCCATTCTGTATGTTGTGCCTGTAGATGTCATTCATAAGCACTTTGCAGTTGAATTTTGTTTTCATTTGTGCAGTTTTTGAATTATTTTACTTTGGTTTTCCTCATCTTTCTGTTTAAGCCCTGTAATATTTCCCAGCAGAGGGTCCTGCTGCTGGAACTATGCACTTGCAGAAACAGAAAGTAGGAGCCGGCAGCCACATATTGAACTTTTGCAAAGGTTTCCTCCCTTCTTCAGTCTGTCCCTTTTGCTGGTTCAATCTATATTATAACTTGGAACCTAGTTCCAGCTCTGCAATGCCCTTCTCATCCTGTTTCCTCTTCAACATCACTGATGGAGCAAATATAGAGGCAGTGTCTTGACCTAATGCTGCTTCTGCACTTGCTCACATCTGTGATGTTGAACAGGAAGCAGGAAGTAAAGGATATCCCAGCACTTGAACTAAAGAAAAGAAGATGGGCTTTAACGCAGAGCAGGATTCAGAGCTTTTAAATTATTACTATTAAATGTTACCTGTGAAACAAACCCATGAACATTTGCATTCTTGTTCCAGTGAGGTAATCGTAGACCTCCAGGCTTGAGTCGCAATGTGCAAACGGATGTTTTTGACTGATGATGGTTAATATTTTCTCCAAAGACTCTGGCTTCTGTGCTCGTGTAATCATCTTGGTTGTTTCTATATCTTGCACATTGTATGCTTCCACCCTGGTAGTTTTCAGTCTGGTAAAGTGGAAATAAAAAAAAAAAATCTAGACAATACAAATGTCTTAAGGATAGATAGATGTTGGATAATTGCAACATTTTCTATTCTTTTTTTTAAGATAGTAACCCTTTGTCTTCACTATTTAAAAGTACAGTAGTTCAGTTTTTTGATGAGAAGGGAATTCCCCTCGAAACATGATGCTACTGCGACTTAAATAAAATACTGTACTAAAACCACTGAAATCAACTGATCAATCTAGGAATAATCCGCTGTTCACAAGTGCGTCTCTTACAGAATGTTGCTGATGATTGGCACTTTAAACCACCACATTTAAAGCATAATTTGTTCATCTTTTCTTTTCAGTTCTAAAAGTCATACTACAGTCCAAGGAATTTCAATTTTATTTATTATCTTAAATTATTTACTTATTTTCAGCGTTTTCTTTTTTTTAATTTACACCCACTTTCTTGCAGAAGCCCCACCCATTTCTCCTACTTCCTACTGTCAGTGACTTGATCCCTAAGGCTTGAGGATTGTGATATGAAAGAACATAAAGAAACAGGTCTCACCCACCTGCAGGAATCTGATTGGTTATCAAAAACAATGTTTGCCAAACAACCGCTCAAATCCCAAAAGAGTAAATGAGGGGTGCCAGGATACAGGCGATGACTGTCATGATTAAGTGCCTAAGCACGAAATGCGTAGGCCTGGTTATCGCTTGTTTTTAATGGACTTACAATAAAAGAATTCATTTAATGATTGGGAGTGCCGGATTTTCTTTAAAGAATCTGATTGGTTACTCAGAATTCTCAATCATTTCAGCCAAATCCCTGGCTTAATATTTCATAATGAACTGCCGACGAGGAAGTAGGTGAGAGAGAGTAAGTTTAGTAAGTATTGCATACTGCGGGGAAAAAAATGGGACTGTCCCCGTAGAATCCAGGAAAGTTGGACTTATGCATAAACATGAATATTCATTGGTTTCTTTATACATGAAATTAATGTACTTGATTTATCTTGATGTATTGTGTTATTTCTTATAAGAAGTAACATATTTACCTGCATATTTCCCAAGTGAAAAGAATATTGGTAGATCATGTTTTTGATATTATTATTACTAGTAGTAGTAACAGTAGTAGTAGCAGTAGCAGTAACAGTAGTAGTAGCAGTAGTAGTAGTATTTCTATTATTTGAAGTAGCTGTTGATGGTGGTCCTTGTGTCGTAGTAGGCTGGGCAGTTGTATTATTAGGACTTTCTGTGCTTGTGGATGATGTATTACGGTCAAGGAAAATCAAGGATATTACCATTACACCTAATGCTGTTGCTATGGTGCAGGCAGCAAGGCAAATTAGAAAGGTTTTACAATTCCGCCAGGTACTTCCACCCTAAAAGCACATTATAATAAACATTAATCACAAAAAAAAATCAGAACATACACAAACAACTATCATGACATATTTAGCCACTAGCAATGGAAACCTAGATTAAATTTAATTCTACAACACAGATACGGGGTTTTTTTATTCTCTGAAATAGTAGTGAGAAGCCAATTCTGAGATCTCTGAAAACTGTGGGATTTATTACTCCTAAATCTTATTACAGTTTAAAGTCTGGGGCAAATGGTTGATGAAACTAATCTATTGCTAATAGTCTGCGGGGGAGAAAAATGAAAAACGTCCTACACAAAGAAATGTATTAAAAATTTGAGGCGGTCATTGACTAAAGTGAGAATTCGACTGTCCAAGTGAATTCTCCTCACTTTGGGTGGATACACTCTGATTCTGGGCACCATAGTGTACCTATAAGGGCGTCCACAGGGGGGAACAACGGCGAGGCACTTTCTTCCCCCCTAGAATGCCACAAGTCCATAGCTTAAAAGGACAAGAGGGGAGCATTGGGAGTCATTCCAGCCTTTTGTACTGCCCCAGCATGGGGGACCCTAGTTGGTCCTGATGCACCACGTGACCATGATATGACATCACATAGCCACCCCCACCTTTAAAAAAGGTCTGAAGGCACTCATGTGTATATAGATGCCTGTAACGGCCCTAGAAGTACTAAGGCATACTAAATGTGATTCACATTTTAGGAGCAAGTTGTTACACCTCTAAAGAAACTAAGGCATACACACACAGGTGTGGGAACAGGAGTGACTGGAAACAGGAAAAAGATGTGGTTTTAGGGATGGGTAGATTCTCTGCACCACAATGGGAGATAGTACTGGTTAGGGGAGCCTAATGAGGCTCTGGTCTTCACCCTGAAACCCCTGCAAGGAGATATGGCTTTTGTGTCAGGGGATTTCCCAGGTCAAAGCCCTCAAGTTAAGCCCCCACTGGTGGCAGCTGGATTAGTCTCATGAATCACTGTAAACCCATAATTTAAAATCAAATGCTCTTATCTACACCAGTTCACCTTGGCAAATTGTCACTTCAACACATGGTAAATACTCGAATCTGTGGCAAATCTAGGAAAAGTAGTTCATAAATACATCTTTTGTGTATTGGTGTGAACTGTGAGACAATTCTCCAAATTGACAGAAAGTAACCACCTTTGGTGAAATGTCATGAATTCACGCATCTATGGGACAATTCAAATTTTGATAATTATTCTTCTCTAATGTGTACAAAACTAGAGCAAAGTCATAGATTTTTTCAGAATACAATAGATAATAGATTATGCACAAAAGGAGGTAGCGAGCCTCTTTGACTAAAGTCTAGATTCACCTATCAAATTCACTTCACTACAATTTGAGTCACATTGCCAAAATAGACACAAATTCACTTCTCACCACTGACTAAGCTGTGAATTGTTGAACAGGTGGACAGCAGTGGACTTTGTGAGGTGCATAGTGTGGAGTAGTCAGTCAGATAGAAGTAGGATGAAAAGTCATGCAGAGTGAGGCGATTTCAGCAAGTGAAGGGCAGTGACATCAGTCTCACCATATCCCACTAACTGTATTCTGTGAATATTCTGGGGGGAATTCACCAAGCTCTGAAGTGAGGCGCGTAGTGTTCGCCTCACTTCGGAAAAACTGAAATGTGCATGCTGATGTCCCGCACGCGGACATCAGCATACGCATTAAAGGGATTCCCCTCCCAGTGAGAGCACTCGCGCATGATTTACCATTGCGCGATGGTAAATCGAGCAGATTTACCATCGGGCGATGGTAAATCATGCGGATTTACCATCGGGCGATGGTAAATACCAAGCGTGCGGTAAATACCGCGTTTAATAAATTTCGCCCTCTGTGCGAGTTGAGGGGAAGCTTCACAAGGTGTGTTCGCACATTGCTGAATTACCCCCTTGATGCAATGCCATTACTTACATTGTTTCTGCTGTCATTGATAGGATAAATCCTGCCCTATAAGAGATAATATGATTAAAACCATAAAACCTTTTCATTGAAATTTCAGGATTGAAAACAATTTTTTGATGTGAAAAAAAAAAATGCAATAAAATGTGAATTTTCACATGGTGATAATAGGTTTTTCTTAATATAAATATAAATTGCAGACTCATGCTGGGTAAATCCACATGGAGACTCTATAGATCTGGGCAAAATTTATAAAGCTTGAGAAAGTCTAATTCGACCTTCTTGAGTTTTATCGATATAAAAAAACAGATGCCCAATTGAAAAATATCGATCGATACTTTCTTATCGTTTTTACAGATCGAGTTTTTCGATGGAAAGGTAGCCATACTACTAATGTAAAGTATGGCGACCTTTCCATCAAAAAATCAGATCGACAAACTCGGTTGAAATGTTTGACCCTGGCATATTAAACCTGTGTTGGTTACATTACCATCTGTTTGTTGTGTATGCTATTGGTATACAATGGAAGTGCTGAAGAAGTAGCAACAAATTACTCCATAAGAGTATTTCCAACACCCAGCTCACCACCTTTTTTGGACTTGCTATTGACAGGCCATTGCCAAGCAAAGACGACAAGGTCAGACAACAGCAAAAAAGGTCAAAGTTCAGACTCGGGTCAGTGATTGGTGGGCAATAAAGACTAAGGCAGGAAAAAGGGAAGGTTGTAATAAATAGTACAGCTTTCCCAGAAGCTTTAGCGACAGGTGAGTATGGTATCTAGAAACAGGGTAAAAAGAGACCTAGAATGGCCATGGCTATTTATCTGGTTGGGAGTGGATCATATCTTTTTTAGTTTATTAATAATTTGTTGAGGACAAATTAAAAAGAAGGTAAGTACACTATAAATGGCAAAATCTGCAAATATCATCCCAAAAGGCTAGAGGATTAGGGGGTAATTCAGGAAAGTGCAAACTTACCTGGTGATCCTTCCATTCACCTCGCTGAGACATGTACGCACTCCCTTCTCTCCTGCACGCAGAGGTCAGTGAATGTTTAAAGGTACTTCGTCTCGGCGAGGTGACTCGCGTGGTAGCGAGGTGAGACGAAGTACCTTTAAAGCGTTCGCTGATCTTCGCGTGCAGAAGGGAGCGCATACCAGTCTTGGCGAGGTGAATGGAAGGATCGCCAGGTAAGTTCGCACTTTCCTGAATTACCCTCTTAATCTCCCCCCTGCAACTTCACTTTAACAGTGTTATTGACCCGAATGAGATTGCTCTTGTATTTCTAGTAAACAAAAATGTGATATATTGTGATGGTCACATGTCACAAATAGTTTTAGATTCTTGATAGCATTTGTTACAGTTCCCTGAGAGTCCCTTTAGAGCAGCGGTTCTCAACCTGGGGGTCGCACGGCCATCCCACGGGGGTCAAGAACTGCTGCGGCACCTGGAAGCACCCGCAGGAGCCTTCTTATAAGGCTTCCTGCGGGGTGATGTCGGCCGAAAACGTCACCATGTGACGCGCGTACGTGATGACTTTCTGGCCGAACGTGATCACGCGATGCACAGTGACGTCAGCATCTGGGGTCGCGGCGTATAAAAGGTTGAGAACTGCTGCTTTAGAGTAATGTCACTTCCATAGTGGGTGACTCCATTTCCTGTATTAGGTACTGCAGCTGGTTGGGGGTATTCCAGAACAAATGGGACAAGCACATGACTAGCAGCTGGAATTGTGCTGTTTTACAGAGATGATTGGTATGTCCCATCTCATACAACCGTTCTATAGGCAGTAACCTAGCTGATAGATGTGTCTAGGTACACTAGGTGTGTATAAGTGCCCCACCAGTAGTATGCATTGAGTGCTGGGATATAGGAAGGGCCACCAGGCATATACTGTAGCATGTTCAGATCATTGTTTGCAAACCAGTTTCAACTTTATAACGAAGGTGAGACTTATGGATATTCTTACAAAATTCCCATCGCTTTTGGCATATAATTAATTAATCTCTTAATGGGTATCCCTTTGCCTTTGAATTAATTTTGACAATTATTCTATGTACAGTGAATTGCTACTGCAGTCTCACCAGATTTTGTTAGGGTAATTGTTTCACAGATCAGAAACGTTTTTGGACATACAGTATATATCAAAGCATTTTCTGTGACTCATGTCCTATCTCCAGAAACAATAATGAGGTGGTAATTCAATGAGTATAATTTAAATATTAATTATACAGATTATTTATTAATACAGGCAAACAGATAAGATATTTGGTCCTTTTTGAATAACTTGTGATTAATTAAACAGCTTATTAGTAGTTATAAATTATTGCAGGTACAGTATGCACCCATTTTATTGAATATGTGTTTCTAATTAAACCCCTAGGCAGTAGAGTTAAACTGACAGTCTCTAATGGCCCCACACTTCACACCTATGGACTAATGGCTCAATTAACCGTCTCCCACAGTTTATCTTGTACTGCAATTTGATGTATTGTTTCATTACATTGCTGTAATTCACATTTTTACAACTGTTCGACACTCCATATGGGTGTCAAACAGATATCATCTGTACCAGTCTCTGACTTTGTAGTTTTGCAATGTTGGTTCACTGATAATATCTCACTGTACAGCACCAGTCTGTTACATTTTGGCTTTGATGTTGGATTGATTAGATTTCATTGCTTTTTTCCAGTGTGTGATTTTTTTGATGTCAGGATGTTAAACTGATAACATTTAGCCATGATGTACCAGTTTCTGTATAAAATTGTCATTCTCAGTTCCATATTATTGCCTGATGAAGAGGCCTTAGGAGCTTCGAAAGCTTGCATTTACCATCTGTTCCATTAGCCAATAAAAGGTATCGCCTATACTCCTTTGTCTTTAATTAAACCCCTGGTATGGACATTTTACACTGAAAATTGCACTTCCATTTCACTCGCCATACATTTTGGAGTATAATTTTTAAAATCTAGACTTCCAAAGTCTCTGATAGTCCCAAATTCTCTACTTCTTATTCGCTAAACAGAGGATTCCAATAGCCAAGACTCAACTGCGCCAGTAGCCATATCTTGCATGGTGTGGAGTAGTCAGTCGGACAGTAGCAGCCCTGCCTTCAGCCCCCCTAATTCACCATTTTAATATGTTGAAGTAAAACTGGAGAATGCGTCACGATACGCCTTGCCAAATTTGCTACTGCGACAGACCCCGATGCTTGATGAATAGGATAATTACCTGTGCATGTGCACACAAAATGGTGCTAAGAGCTCTGTAAGTCAATGACTGTCATAAGCTGTCAAATTAGTCTCGATTACACCAAACCACAGAGTTTTCTGAATATTTGAATATGGGGAAATAAGGAATAAATGTGAATAAGCCCCTCAGAGTTTCCATAAAACCAAATCCCTACCACCAGTTAGGTAGAATTCTACTGTTATCTGTCTGCTGAAACTTTGCTCTGCTTATATTTGCTTAGCGGCTTTAGTACAATCATTTCGATCCTGCTTGCCACAATATTGTATTATACTAAACCTGCTAAGCAAATATCATTTGTATTGTATTATATTTGTAGGATCTTATATATCACTAGAGCTACTAATATCTGAGCGTAACAGGCAGTGTGATCATTAATAGGACTACTTTTGGGGTCATGATAAATACTGTGAAACAGCTCTGTCCAACTTCTCTGTTATAGAGGTTTGATGATTTAAACTTATACCATATATTGTTAGAGGCTAGATCCTATTACTGATTCTGTCACAGATACATGGAGCTTTAAACCAGGCTTGGGAGTCGGTAAACCCTTTGTAGGCCCTGTGCAGCACCCAGTACATTGGTATGTCAATAATAATGAGCCAATTTGGTATTATGAATAAATCCTCTTCGTCTTCAACAAAGGTGGTGACCTTAGCATTATTGAATGACATACCAAACCTTCATTCAACCCATTCTCAAGGAATGTAGGTCATCTATTCTAGCTGGATCTAATACTATAGGAAACACCTCGGCAGAAACAAGTCTACTGACAGATATTCTTCCATAATGAGCAGTTCTATTTCGCAAATTTCCCCTTCTAGGAATACTGATGAGAAATATTTTAGTTTATGTTCTCTTCTGTTGACATTGGGGAGGTGAAATGCTCAACGTAACAATGAGGAAGAGTCTTACGGTCTAGAGCTGCTTTTTTCTTTTTAACTATTTTTGGATTTTACCATAATATCAGGCTGTTAGATAAGATCCACTACACCCTCCTGCCATTTCAGAGTTAAACAATTAGCAAAATCCAAATTCTTCCAGATCCCAAAAAAAACAGAAATATCTCAGATGTAGACTTGGAATATGGTTACTTGGATATGATGTCATATCATACTCTATTTAACGCAACTGAACTGTCAAATGATTCCCATGGTACAGTGACCAAAGCAAGGTTGTCTAATTTTCAGCAAAAGAGCAAATATTCAATTTAGAGTAGTAAAAAAATGGACAAACGAAAAGCCGCATTTATTCGCCACTTTCCCATATTTGAGTATTCAGCATATTCTATGACAGTGATGACTAACTTTTTGAGTGCTGCGTGTCCATATTTTGTCACAGTCGCGAGTTTATGACGGGAAATTTTTGCAGTTTTACAATGGGGGAAGTATCACAGTCTTGTTATGCAAAAAATAGTCGCAGTTTTGTTATTTAGAAAACTTGTCGCAGTCATGGATTTAGAAGGAGAAATTTGTCGTGGCTTTACTATGGGGAGAATTGTCACCATCATGAATTTACAATGGGAAATTGTCATGGTTTTTTTATGGGGAGAAATTGTTGTCGTTGCGGATTTACAATGGGATTACATGAGAGTGTGACACAAATGCCGACCATGACGCATGTCAGCAAAAACGTCTTGGCGTGTCACCTCTGACACATGTGTCATAAGTTAGCCATCACTGCTCTATGATGTGGCAAATTCACGGACTTACTGAGCCTTTTGCATCACTTTGTGTGTGCACAGGTAATACACGTATTCATCAAGCATTGGAATCTGTTGAGTAGCGAATTCAGAGAGGTTTGCTATGTTGACTATGCCACACTACACAAAACACTGGGCTGATGCCGTTCACTACTCTGCTCAGCGAATACGCATTGTTAGTGAATAAGGAGTAGCGAATTTGTGACTATCAGAGCTTAGAGACCCAAACTGATGCAAATACACTTCAACAGTTAAATTCATGGTTTAATGAATAAGCCCCAGCATGATTTTATCGTAAGAAAATAAATCAGTCCTCGTCTTTCCTTGGCAGTTACCAATATAAACAATCGTGCCATTCTTACACCAATTACATTATATTATATCTTTTGTATTAAAAATGTAGCATCCCAGCACCCGAGGAACTACAACCCACTGTATCCCCACATAGGTGAATATATATATACATAAATCAAATCCATTATCAATAATATATGTAAAAAAAAAATCATAGATTCAGATTTTTTTATCTTATTAATTCCGGTACTTACATGACAGCCTGGAACATCTGACATCTCTTTATACTCTTTCCTTTCTAAATCAATGAAAGACTACAGTTCCGTGGCACGTTTCATTACTTTTATAGCACCTAGTAGTTTAGCTGGATAAGCCAGATACTTCACAATGGTGATACAATTCACTGTGAATTCAGTGACTATTGAAATGCTTGCTTAGTGTATAGCTCCCTAGATACTCTGAAACATATGCAAAGTAACATTCCTGTTTGATGTGAATCAGTTACATGGGTTAATGATACATTAGAATTAATTAGTATTGTTCCTTTTCACTTTGTTATGAACTCTTGTATACATGAATACACATTTACATGATAATCATTCTTGGTTTGCTAATCTTTTTAGCTCAACAATTTATATAAGAATGCTTACAATCAATAGTACTAGGGCTTTGTAACAAGGCGGTTTGCTTGGTGTATTTTTGTGTGTATATA
>WMED01002186.1:0-18572 GCA_019650415.1 Pipa parva
ATGTGCATCCAATGGTTCAAACATTGTATCCTGAAGGCGGTGCCGTGTATCAGGATGACATTTCACCAATACACACAGCAAAACTGGTAATAAATTGGTTTTATGAACATGAAAGTGAAGTTGAAAATCTCCCATGGCCTGCACAGTCACCAGATCTAAATATTATTGAGCCACTTTGGGGTGTTTTGGAGGAGCGAGTCAGGAAACATTTTCCCCCACCAGCATCACGTAGTGACCTGGCCACTATCCTGCAAGAAGAATGGCTTAAAAATCCCTCTGACCACTGTGCAGGACTTGTATATGTCATTCCCAAGATGAAATGATGCTGTATTGGCCGCAAAAGGAGGCCCTACACCATACTAATAAATTATTGTGGTCTAAAACCAGGTGTTTCAGTTTTTTGTCTAACCCCTCTATATACTGTATATTAGGATAGAGTGGTTGTTTTAGTCTGTTTTAGAGACTGACATAGCATGCATTAAATTAAGATGCTTGGTGGGCCTAATTAAGTTGATCAGCTAAGGGGATGCTTAGTAATATACAGTGAAAATAATTGATCATGTACGATGATAATTCTGGTGTGTTTGGCACTAGTTCATAAAGGGTGGGTAGACCTTGGGGTCTGTTGTGGGCCAGAGATGTCTCAATTCTACTCTCTGAGTCTAATATGTGCAAGATATTTTATTTTCTAAATCTGTTGCATTATTCTCCAAAATATGGCATGAAATCATACCATTTTATACACAGCTTTGCTTTTTATTTGCCCGAAATGAACAGTGGCATACTCAACTATAAATAACATGTTTATTTCGCTACACACAATTAACTTAAAATGGAAAGGAACGGTTCTATAAAAATCCTTTTCATCCACAGTCTTGCATGACAGTTTACTTATACAACTGATCCTTTTTCTTAGGGGATCTGGGGGAAAAATGTCATGTTCTCTGTTGTTCTTGGCGAAATTCATAAATGGAACTTATAAACTTAAATATGATCTGATTCATTTATAGCAGCAGAGCATCTTTCAAATTGATACTTGAATTGCTTGTACTTTCTGCTCCCGATGTTTAAAAAAAACAAGGAAAATGTTAATTTCTTAGTGGGATTTGCAACTAAATAAGCCGATCAGTAATGCATCACAAGGTAATGGAACGGGATGTTGTCCAAGTAGACGCATCAGTATAGCAACTATTAGCTTTCATCATCTGAAATCATACCATTTTCTCTTCAGTCACACAGCTAGCTCAGTGGTAAAATCACACCTCCAATAGCAGCAGAAATCTAATATTTTGACAGTGTATTAAATCACATCACAGCCTTCAGTCTGTAACCCTGATATCAACTGAAATGGAATGCAAGGATACCTGCAAAGTTTATGGATATTCTCTGGCATTCCAGCTGTTTGTCATACTACAACTCCCATTGTCCGTCAACAGAAAATATACACGTTACCAATTTTATATAATTGTAACATTTTAGTGAGCCCCTATAGTTACCAACAAACCTATAATGTATTTTGTATACCCCAGGGTTGCCGTCTACACTTGCTCTACTAGGCTCTGCATATAGACTCTTTCATTTAGGAATTTTCCTTTATTAAATGCAAGAACTGTAAATGCACAGAGTGATACAGGTCTTTATTCTCTCTTACCTTAAAGTTTAAAAAATTGAATGAGGCAACCCATATACTGAATACAATTCTTATAACCTTGTAATTGAATGTTTCTCACATTACAATTAATATAAAATAATAATAACGAAGAGACAATACAAACCAACATAAATGGGGAATTCCACTTTGAAGATCCCCTTTCTACAAATTATAACATAGAAATAAATGCCATGCCAATCCAAACAGTAATTTAATTTTTCTGCTGTTACCAGATCTCATGGGCATCCTCAGGGAGTCGTCTAATAGGCAGATAGGGCAAAAGAGGACAAATCGGGAGTTTAGGATTTCTCCTGATGCTTCACGTGACCATGACACCATGATGTCACCATCACGTGACGCCATTACGCTCAATGCTCCCCTTCCCCCATGACAGTCCTTTAAAGAAGTCTTCCAATATATCTTAAAACCGCTCTTAAGAAATCTACATACTGCTTTAAATATGATCTCCATGATCTCCTGCAGATAACCAAGAAATGTATCTCCCTGCATCCAAATTTGCTGTAAACTTTAAATTCAAATAAGTCATGGTATAGGGAAATTATTAGCAGAAAAAAAAGTTTGTTTTTTTTGTCTCTTTAAACACTGTATACTGTTCAATAAAAGAAAGGAAACACTGAAATAAAACAGATTTACCTTAATTTAAAAAAAAAAAATTGATGTTTTGTGCTTGCAATAACACAGCAGTCCTGTCTCACTTTATGATTAATATACAGGCTTTCATATATCAGGAAGATAACTTGACTCATGCTACGGTGCCATAAACAAACCAATGTTTTTATTAATGTAGTCTAGGGAGCTTATCAGCACATTGTCAGAAAATTGTACTTGTCAATTACGAAAACAGCATGTCTACAGTCACAGAAAACAAAGCAGAGCTGTTTAGGGATGTGTCAGAAATAAAACAGAATGATCAACAAATTGAAGATTTTGGGATAATATTATTCCTAAAAGTTTTTCAATGACCAACCTAAATAACACATGTCCTTACCATTTACAGGTAATTGTCCCACCAAAAATATGAGGATGGCAAAGAAAGGCCCACATTTCACACCCATGGAAATTGCAGAGTTTAAATCCCAGTTTAAATGGCATTTTGCATTTTTTTTTCCTAAAAAATGGTATTGGATTTTAAGTATCTGATAATAATGAGATATTTCTAAGCTGTCACTCAGTTTCAGTATGCATATTCATATACATAGAACGCAGCCAACGTGTCACCTTTATGGATCATTATATTCAACTCATACTTTAATTACAGCATCGTTAGTTTTTCATTCATAGTTATTTGTGCCTTCCACATTTCACACATACTTTTTCATTTCAGCCTAGTATATTCCTACCACTGCTCAAAATGTATCAATCACACCGTATCTAAATTGTATTTAAAAAGTGTTACCATCCCTCACCAAAAATTGAAAATCTAGCTTCCTAAATGCAAAAAATTAGTCATGAGCAGTTAGAGATAGCTATACCTATACAAATTATATAAGGATAGGCCAGCAAAGGACCTCCAGCTGTTTATAAATGGCTATTACTGAATTCTCCAAAATAGGAAGTCAGCCTCCGACAGAGATGTTAAAGTAAGAAAAGGTTAAATTGTAAGTAGAGATGAAGACCAATCACTGAACATTCCAGGGACGTTGCACCTAAATCACTGACAGGCATTCTTGATTGGGAAAGACTAATAATACCCTGTATTCTCTAGGCGATTTTAATTATACACCCATATAGATGACGCATAATAAGCCTCTCCAAGCATTAATTATATTTCTCTATGATCATAATTAAACTAGGACACATATCAATTTCCTGCTGCATGTCTATGAAAAGAATGTCAAATATTCAGCAGATGGTGCATGGTTTGCAAGAGACTGTAGACAGTATTCTTTAAAGGAAAAAGGTTCTATTAAGCTTCCTAATCAATGACTCAAATGATTTCTGTATCCGTGGGAGGCCACAAACACCCAAACCCATGCAGCAGTTAAAGGGACACTAAAGTCTCAAAAACAAAAACCCATGTAACATAGCGTACTTTTAATAAATAATGAAGCAAAAGCTGATTCCCGTTATTTTTTTAAAAAGGATACCTGTATAATCAGTGATCTGGCCTGGGACACTGTCTCTTCCCCAATCACTTCAAAGACGGCGGTTGGCAGCCGCAATGCATGTGCAGTTGAAGAATACAGAGTGAATCAGGGAATTATGGTCAAAGAGGGAAGCGATGTAATCTTGGCTTCTTAGACCCGCCCAAATCCTTTCCCTTAAATGAGAACTAAAGATACAAAATTCAAAAAATATTGAAAAACTTACACAAAGCTCCTCCCACTCGGTTCACTGGCAGTGAAAAATGGTCATCAGGTTCATTTTTGGGGGCCAATGAGAACGCTCCCTGCAATGAGCATGATGATGTGTGAGGCTGGTACAACAAAGTGGGAGGAGCTTCGCACTGGCTTCTGTGTCAGTCTGTGCTGTGAACTAAGCACTGGTGCTGGGTAATTACAGCACAGTTCATGCTAATGATTCATCTCAATATAAGGTAAGTTTTTTAATACATTTTTTTTTTATACCTTTATGTCTCCTTTAACTGGTCTCCACACTGCTCTACAATGCTTTATTTATTTCTGATACACTCAAAAATAGTGAATGTTTCCCATATTGTCACATAACATTTCCACTCTTCTAATAGCACTAAACACAAAAACCAAACAAAAACAAAAACAAAAACATGTCAATTCAAATGGCACCTTTTTACTTTGTGGTTTAACTGTGTTTGTTTGATCTACAAGTTAAAAATAAATGATAGTTTACAAGACCTGTTCATTCTTTCTTGAAATGATCCGTTTATTAAATAAATACCTTGATATAAATAATATGCTTATAAATATGCTTATATAAATAAACAAGGTATTTTTCATAAGCACTTCTTTTTTTGCAACTCATTTGTTGACAACCTTAAATGCCAATGTTATCATTTATTTGGCACAAAAATATTAAGAGGTCTACACTATTTACACTGGGATATAATTAATTCGTTTTTTCAGTTGGTAATAAGGAACTGAAATGAGTCTCACTCTGCAGGTGATTGACTAAACGATGAATTCACCTTGCTACAATTAATTACTGATTAAGAGACAAATAAACTCAAATGAGCAGACAGCAGCAATCACTGTCAGATGCATTGTGTGGCATCAGTGCCGGCTCTGACCAATGTGGTGCTCTAAGCGAGGGGGGGGGGGGTCTCGTGGGTGATAGGTGTCGTGTGTTGTTGAAACATGCACACAAGTGCCCCCCTGGACAGATGGCGGCACCCCCATGGACAGACGGTGCCCCTAGCATTTGCTTATATCGCCTAATGGAAGGACCGGCCCTGTGTGGTATAGTCAGTCGGAAAGAAGTAGAATGTGGAGCCCTGTCATCAGCCCCCCAATACCCTACTCTTATGTGGCAAGTCAAATGATTGAATTTGGAGCAGTACACCTAGTCGCATCCGCTTCTTCAACAAACTTAGTCAATAGTAGAACTACCTGTGCACACACACACTAAGTGATGCAAAGTGCTCTTTAAGATTGCCACTATCGTATTCAGCACATTGCAGAGTTTGCTCATTAAGTGAACATAGATGAAAATTCAAAACATTATGCAATGATTTGGCCTTTAGCCAATACGGCCCTAACTGTAGATGGGATTTCTCACTATTTCTATAATCAAAAGGTAACCTATTTAATATTCTCAGGTTTGATAATATAGTTGAGAGTTGTCCAGTGGAAAGTCTTGTGTCATTATCCACAGGACTGTCAAGGCCCCATGGAAACTGGACAACATTAAATACATTGAGAACAAAACAAACATTTCTTAAAATATAACTGACCACAACATACTGACCGCAAGAAAGGAAAAATGGACATTCAGCTCATTACTATTTTTAAAACAAGTCTTCCTTCATTGAATAAATCAGACACTTCAACTCAGCTGGCAGGTCCAACACTGGTGAGGGACACAAATATGGTTTAGAGAAGATAAGAGAATGACAATTCTCCGTGAGGGGACAGATGCAGTAATGTGTATAGATAGCTATACACAAGCACGTGCTGAACATGTAGACTGTGTGATTGTTCAGCCCTTTGGCTAAATGACTTTAGCAAACTCATCACAGCTTCCAGGAACAATGCAGATCAAAGATCAACAAATCTGAATTAATGACAACAGGAATGGCCACACAAGCACAGAACATGATTTCAGAGAGATGTTCCTGTGACAGACATCGGTCAAGGAAGTGCTAGATGCTAGTGGTGACTTACAGTATATTATATCCCTTTAAAATTGTCTTTCAGGTATGGAAGTAAATAATCAATTTGTTGTCCTGGTGTTCTGTCATATTCCACATATATGCTCGTTAATAGGGCTCAAGATCGTTGCATTCTTTATATATATTATATATCTATGATTTGGTGAAATTTAATTTGCCCATTATCTTTTATTTTCTCTACTTCACCTATTTTGCAAAATGATGCTTCAGTCAATGTCTCCCTCTGGTCTCCTCCATAATTACAAGAAAGGGGCATGCCACTGTTCCACTACTACCCATAGAGCTTTAGAACAGGCTTGACACCACTTCCAAAATACCAGCACCCCTGACCCCAACTTACACTGTTTACAGCGTTTCTTCCTTTTCTTCATTTACCCTTTAAAGGGGAACTATAGTGGCAAACCACAGTTACCTGAACAAAGTGTACTGCTGCTAGATTAGTATTCACCTGACGATTATCAGCCCAGAATCATCAGATGAATAAATCGCCGCTCTGCTCACGTCTGGGTCTATATAAGTGATGACGGTCCCTCTCATAGACCCACCCCACTGAGTTTCGGTGAAATTAACCGACTGCACATGACCACAAATTGAAGTGCCTCTAAAAGCCCAATTCAGTTGCAACCAGCAGAGAGAGGCACACACAAACAAATAAAAAAATCAGACATTCAAAGATGACATGTTTACAAGAACTGCACAGAAATAACTACAATGTCAATCCAAATATTTGTTTTTTTCTTGTGTTACTGGTTCATGTGTGATTGTAATAAGTAAGAACTAATCTTTCTGACTTCCATATAAAGCATATCTAAATAATAAGCCTAAGGCAAGATGTGACCCTCCAAGGGAATTTTATAGCCTCCAGTCTGACCAAGAGCACCATCTCTATAAATTATTCTAGCCTTGTTCACATAGGTATAACTGGATTATTTCACTGCAATATCAATTTCCCAGAGTAACATTTTACAGGCAATGGTATAATGTTCTTAATTGATATTCCATAAAGGAACACTCCGGCCATAAAAACACATTTGCTAATTTATGCTAATTACTACTTTTTTTTTTCAATTTAGGCCAAAAAGTTCACTTTCTTACCTGTAAAGAAGTGCTGTCCAGCAGTGTTGCCGACTCCATCTTTATTCTCTGCCGGCGACTCTATGGCATCCCAAGTCTGCATATCTCCTCTGAGAAGCGCAGCCCTCTCCAGATGCACTGACAGTGAAGGCCAGCACCGACATTTCCCAATAGTCACATGGCAGAGCGTGCACGTCATTAAGGGAGGACGTGTTGATGACGTGCACGCTCTCCCATGTAACATAGGAAATGTCAGTTGGGGGCTTCACTACCATCACGGCTGGAGGGGGCTCTGCTTCTCAGAGGGGATATGCAGACTTGGGACACCGTAGAGTCTTTGGCAGAGAATAAAGATGGAGTTGGCAACACTGCTGGACAATGCTTCTTTACAGGTAAAAAAGTGAACTTTTTGGCCAAAACTGAAAAAAAACATAATCACTAAAAGTTAGAGAAAAACAACACAAAAAATTATTTCGCTCTATTGAGGGGGCTATTTATCAAGCACCAAAAATGGTATTTACAATGTGGGGTGCTCAATCAGTCTATGAAATTGTTCTCTTTTGTTTAACCTACAACTTATTGTATGTATAATTTTATTTATAAATCACCACAAATTTACGCAGCTCTGTACAGTTCAGAAATACAAGTACAATACAGACATGGGAACACAAGGATAGTTCACTTTAAGTGCCAGGTTGCGGCTGACACAAGGGGTTGGAGGTCCCTGCCCCTTATTAGGTTTACACAATGGGGGAACGGTGTTCTCAATAAAGAGCCAATGGGGAGACAATGTCAGAAGTGCTGTAAGAAATAATGCATTTTATCTAGCTAGGTTGGTAGTCAATGAGGCAGGGCAGAGATAAAAGTGAAAGGTAAGGAAGAACAATGCAGTTCTGGAGATTCAATAAAGTAATATTTGATATAATGGCACTGGATAATATATACCAAAGCAGTGAAATGGTTATGTTAGGCATGAAAATATTTAGTATATTTTATATTGAATGAGCTGAAGTCCACAAACTGTTTTGTATTCATCTAATCTGTGTCAGCGTGTCCAACTGTATTCCTGCATGTCCTCTAGTATTCAGAACTACATATGGTACATGCAATGCAATTACTAATCAGTACATACAGTACATCAGTCATCTGCTCAGCTCCGCAAATCTTTGTATGTTCAATACAATCTGGACTACTACCTGCCTATAATCTGGATCCCACAGCCACCCCCCCAGTATTGTAGATACTTAGGTTTCTGGATTTCAGTATATGCTCAAGAATCGCGTGTCTAAAGGCAGTGCAGACTTAAATCATAAGGAAGGGGGATCAGCGGATAAATCTTGAGTAAAAAGTATATCAGATGTTGACACCGACTTCACTTTGCATAAAATTATGAATCCATAGATAATGTGTTTCTGTTTACTGCATAATTTAGTCTGTGTATTTGCATAATAGGGTGTGGTCAGGTAATGAGTGTGGCAAGCATTCTGTGCCTATAAATTCAGTTTTGCATCTCTCTCAGGTACCACTGTTTCTTTATTTCCCCACTCCTCGCATTTTACCCATGTCGAAGGCTGTAAATCTGCTTATCTCATACACTTATTCCATTCCCAAACACTACTCACAATTTCTTAACTACATTCATTTAGATTTGTGTGCCACTTGCCCCCAATTTGGAAATTTTAAAGCGACCATAGTTCATCTTGTCTAGAAAAACTGATATTGATTATAATTTTGTCTGTACCGACTGATACACACAGGATTTCTAACAGGGGGTACTGCTGTAGGGGGGGGGGGGGGGGGTCCCACCAGCTCAGCAAACCAAGGGTCCCAGAAAGAGACATATGTAGGTTTGTCCAATGAAACTGATGGCCTAAAGTGGCACTGAGCAATGTAACTGGGCATTTTCAGTGTAAATGGGGCTGTTGGGGGGGGGGCACACTTATTTTTGTTGGCAGCCCTGGATACACATGGTTCTGCAATTTAACTGATAAAAACAATAATTTTTGCTTTGTTTCTTCCCATTGTCAGACAGCATCTACGCATCATTAAGAACTGCAGTATCCGTATTCTTTCTGTACATGGCAGGGGTTAATATCTACAGCTTATTTAAATCTATACTGTGTATGCAAATCCAATAATCTAAAGAAATGATTAGCACGAATAAGACAAATTACCAAGGGATCTCTCTTTTGTTTGATTTGTTGATCTTACAACTGGAAGGCTGGCTCTTGTCCGACTGCCTCGTACAAATGGTACTGATGGATCGCCTTCAAACATCATGTCTCCTGAATCAGCAGATGTTTCTGACAGATGTTCTCCTGGATCTCCGAGGCTGTGCTGCGGGCTTGAAGACAGTTTTGGACTTTTTGTCTGAAGATGGAAAGAAAAAAAAAAAAAGAAAGAAAAAACCATATTAATTCTCATGTTGCTTCAAATGCTGTAGTCAGATTTTGCTGGTGTTAGGAGGTGGATAGCAAATAGAAGTCTCAGCAAAATATAATATCACTGAAATGTTCCATTTATTTCATTAGAAAGAAAATGCCATAGTAATCTTTGTGTATCCAGGCGATGTACTGGCGATGCAATATGCTCGCTCATCCTCATATACATTGGCCTACTGTAGACTCCTCTGCTAATCTGCTTTTTATTTTCATTTTATATGTGCTTTACTGCCATTACACTTATCAGTGCTGCATACAGAGTTTCACTGTATAATTTAAACAGAATACAGTTATGCCAGATGGGTCTTTCCAAAAAGCTTGTACTATGCCTGCTTTCCTAATCCAAAAACAAGAGAAAAAGCTGTAAGCATCCATTTAAACTCATAAGCCCTTATACCGCCAGCCCACTAAATGTTCACTAGATAAAATAAGATTCAGCATACAGTGTTGTCTAATTTTTTTTTTTGTATTATATTTAAATAGGTTCAAAACAATGCAAGTGGAAAAACAACCTTTGTATTGGCTTCTGTTGCATCGCCCAGAAAAGATACCCCCAGAGCGTAATAGAGAAGGGGGTGATTGACTACTGGGTGGGCCAATCACAGCATGGTTAGGAGGAGCAAGGTGAGGGGTGTATAGGGGAAGGAAACAGAAGGAGCAAGGGTCAGAGAGTGAAGGAGCTGCACATCCCACCCTCCCTTCCCTGTGAATAAAATAATAATTTCTTTGGTTGATACAATCTGCTTATAAGGACAATTGAGATAAGCCAAGAGAAGGTGGAGGTTAAATATGACGGTGCTGGATTGGAAGAATGAAATTGTCGCAGCTGGGAGTGGAGTAAGGAGGATGCCTGCAGGAGTGTCACATCTCAATGGGGTGAGATGAACGGGTGCATAACGGGCACTACGTAGGCATGGGCCCTAGCTGGGGTTTTTATTACTACCTTGCCAACACTTGTCCCATCCTTGGAGAGATTAAGGAATGGTGGTATGGAGGGTAGCTGTGGTCATGTGAAAAAGGTTTTTCAAGCAGGCATAAAAACGTCATGGTTAAAAGTTATTGGTTGGAATTTATATTAAATAAAAGCTGCTGCCTATTTACACCCATCTCTCTGGTATTGGTGTATTATTTGTAAATAATTTAATGAGGATATGGTGATGTGGGCGGAGATAACAGTGCACACTACAGGAGTCAAGGGAAGGACTGTAAGATATATTGACTAAACTCCAAGAGGCCAATTTTGCCTTTTTGAGTTTATTCCCTGTAAATCTCGCTGTTCGATCGGTAAATATTGATCGATATTTTTCGATCAATTTTTTTACCGATCAAAACTTTTTGATCAAATTTTTCAATTAAAAATAGCCAGAGTACTAATGTAAAGTATGGCTACTTTTTTTCATATTAAAAAAAATCCAATTGAAAAGTTTCGATCAGTAAAAATTGTTCGAAAAATATTGATCATATTTACCGACCGAACAGTGAGATTTACAGGGAATAAACTCAAAAAAGGTGAAATGGGCCTTTTTGAGTTTAGTAAATTTTGCCTATATATTGTCAGTTACCTTACCTACAGCACTTAGTTCCAGCAGTAAGTGATTACAGACAAAATGATATGGGCTGACAGCAGGAACTACTTCCCATCTAGTTAAATAAGCCTGAAGTCATAGGCTTGTAGAAGGGGTGTGCCTGGTGTACTCAAGGACACCCTAATATGCACACCCCTTTAAGGGTCCCCATTCAGATTCCCTACCTGTCCCAGCACTACTGCTTCTAATCTTATAAGGAGCGTATACTGCTGCCAATGTGCTCCTTAAGGCTGGGGTCACACTAGCTCATTTTTACCTGAGTTTTTTTTTTTTTTTAAATTAAGCTCATTATTGTCTATTTTGCAAAACAAAACTGCCTCTGGATTATCCGACAAAAACAATGGAGACTATTTTTCCAGCTCTCCTGAAAATCAGTTAGTGTGAATCCCGCCTAAAAGAAGAGAATGGACAAGTAGGGAGTTTTATCTTCTTCTAAGGAGATGATTAGGAGCAGTGTAAGCCTCCAAACATGCCTCTTTATTAGTGCAGGCTGGGGCCATCTCTAATATGGAGGCACTATAGTCCCAGTGCTTGTCACATGTTGATGCATGTTGTGATGTCATTGTGCTGCTCTAATAAATTGGCCTGCACTCGCCTATGTCTGAAGACTGAAAGAATTTCCTTATTAGTAAATTAAATGCTCCTATTCCTGGCAATGGCACACAGTAGGAAGAGCACAGCTCAAACTAGAGAAAATAGTGTGGTTGCTTGAGATCCAGATTAAGGGGGTAATTCAGGAAACAGGAAAGTTCCCTTGCGATGCTTCTCATCAGTTCGCCAAGTCAGGTACGCGCTTCCTGGTCTCCTGCAAGCGGAGATCACCGAACGCTTTAAAGGTACTTCGGCTCACCTCGCAACCACTCGAGTCGCCAAGCCGAGGTACCTTTAAAGCGTTCGCTGATCTCCGCTTGCAGGAGACCAGTTAGCGTGTACCCGACTCGGCGAACTGATGAGAAGCATCACAAGGGAACTTTGCTGTTTCCTGAATTACCCCCTAAGAGTTCAGTGAAGGTCTGGAGGTGGGTGTCATCATTAGGTGGGGCTGCCACTTGACAGTGTTAGGATTCCCTGAAGTATAACTCTTGGAAAAGTAGCAGACCTGGAAATTTTCACCTTTGTAAAGCAATTACTGGGTGGAGAAACCCTAAAGTTCTTGGGCCTCCATCACCATAACCCCATCCAGCTCTGCCCAAACTCTTCCCCCTGGCTGCTCAACCCTGCAGAGATTTGAACTCAGAGCCAGCATTGCCCATAAAGTTCCCAAGCATGGAAAGTACTTTTTAAATACCTATCAATAATCTGCTGATGTATTTTGAAATTCTGCATCTTACCTTCTGCAGATATAGATCTTTTCTATAGATATTCTTGTTATATAAACAACATTCACCTAAAATTCATTTGTGCTCTGATTATGTTATATTTACCACTAACTGGCATTTTACACCAAGAAAAATCATCTGTGAATGTACCCGGCTTAAAGATGCCTTCCCCAAATTAAAAAAAAAAAATAAGGGGGAAGGCTCATGACTGCTTTGAGTGCAGGAGCAGTGTAGGGCCCAGGTATAGGCATAGAAAGGAGGAGGTTAGGGATTGGTTGGTAGACATGGTATTTATAGCGGGGTGCAGGGATTGGCGGGAGAGTCAGTGCAGGGACACTCAGAGCAGGTAAAGTGAAAATTGACCCATAGGATAGCTAGGCCCAGTTTCACCCGACCATCCATCACCCTTTCCCCTCATCCCGGTAGTTAAGCCATCGGCACCCCCTCTTATAGTGCCCAGCTCCTTCCCTCTCTCTCTCACACACTGTCTGGCACCATTTTTCCAACCCAACAACCCGATCGCCCCTCACTCACCCCCCACCCCTCCGGTTTAGTCCCCACTACCTTCATTGTCGAGGTGGAAGCTATGGTTCAGAGGCTGTTAGAGGAAGCAAAGAGGAGAGGACACACATGGGTGCAAGAAGTTATTGATGGCCAGACCGCAGCACCAGGAGTTAGCAGGGAGCCGGCAGCAGAAGGAGCAGAGTCTGTGACGTCACGTGGCAGGCGCTCTATGCCTCCAGTGAGCCTGACGAAACAAATGATACTAACCGCTCGGATCTCCTGTTCAGTAGAAGGGTGCTCCGGAAAGGAGGACTTCTTGGATAAACAATTCAATATAATTCCGGCACTCCGACAAGTAAATTAAAATAATTTCTTTATTGTGACCACATGTCGATTAAAAACAAATGCTTAGCCTACGCGTTTCGCGCATTTCGGAGTGCCGGAATTATATTGAATTGTTTATCCAGTGAGCCTGAGTCCGGATCGCACATGTGACAGGTGAAGGAGGAGGAGAAGCTATTCCCCACTGCCCCCGTGGAAAAGACAGCAAAGGAGCAGGAGGAGCTCTGAGAGGATCAGTGTGGAGTCATTGGCAGGAGAGTATGGAGCCCAGGATGTGGAGAACTCAGGTAATGCGAGGGCAGCTGGGGCAGGCAGTATGGCAGCACAGCATAGCGCTGGGGCACAGGTGCACCACGACACGAGAAGTTCAAGGAGGTCAGCTGCGAGTTGCGAAGGGGAACTGAGGAGCGCCAGAACGAGTCTGGGAGGCAGAGGCAGGAATGCTACACTGGGTTGTGGGGAGCAAGCGGAAAAGCAAATGGCAAGTGTAGTTTTGAGCCAACCTCAGACGCCGGCGATTAGGGGTGTGCGATATGTATCGTTCACGATACTATCACACACAGGGTTGTACCGATATTGCAAAACGGCAATATCGGGTTATCGTGCGGCGCCTGTGGGGCTTCCAGGAGGTGGGGAGAAAGCAGTGAGTCACCCGTGCGGCACCTGTGGGGCTTCCGGGAGGTGGGGAGAAAGCAGCCGACAGAGACCCTCAACTTCTTAGCCATACACTTGGAAGGGGCTGGGAGCAGGGCAGTGAACAGTGAAGCAACAGGTATGTATTGAACTGCTCTTTCTCATTTTTTTTTTGATTGTTACTATCGTCCATTATCGATATCGATATTATTAAGAATAATATCGAGATATCGTTTTTTGCCATTATCGCCCACCCCTACCGGCGATACTGGGGCATGGTGAACTCCCACCTAGTCTTGGGGGGGAATTATCACCAGGTTTAATAGCGGCATGTTGGGCAAGGGCTACAGCCAGCAGTGCATCAAGCCAAGGGATTATAGATGGCCTCAGGGATTCTATTGTTCAACAAGCGTCAAATTGGAGTGGTGGAAGTGACAATCTGGGTATCCCTTTGATAGGTGTGGATGATTTGAGAGCCAGGCCTGAGGTGGAGCCACTACAGCCGAGTAGCCGGAATGTGGATGGTGATCGGCCGGCAACCCCCGCTGGACAAGATGAGATAGCTACACAATTGGGCACCACACCCTTGCACACAGGGACACGTGACACAAGGGTAGGGGGGGACACGGTTACTATTCAGCGTTTATTGCAAGGGATGCAGGATTTAATACAGGATTTTCAGACTGGGCAGAGGGCTGAAAAAGGGCAGGGCAGTGAAGTTCGGAGTATTCCTGAGGTTGTGAAAGGTCAGACTTATTTTTTTTTTGAGGGTCTGTTAGGGGCACATCTGAAGCAGGATGTGAGGTTGAGAGTACAGAGCGGCGAATATGTCGACATATTTTCGTTGCTACCGATGGAGAGGGCTATAATGGCTAGATGGGACAGAGTGAGGGAGCCAACTGAGGAAGAAAGGAGGAGGGCAAAGTGGGTCCCAAGAACTTTTGGAAATTGGCTGCAAGCCTTTTGTATACTGGCTAGTCTGTTGGGGGAGAAGAATCTGGCGTTATGTGCGAGTCTATTCTTCTATTTGGATTCCATATGGGAGGCATATAGGGTTTATGGGGGGGTGGCATGGTTAAAATATGACGAGCAGTTTAGGCAGAGAAAAGCAGTATACCCGGAGCTGAAATGGGATCGCAAGGATATTGCGTTATGGTTGAAAATAATGGGAAGCGGAGCGAGGCGGCCAAACCTTGACATAATGCCCTTTTGAGGGGGCGCTGGCGGGTCTGCACAGGTGGCTCAGCCAGCGTTTTCAAAAAGGGGAATTTGCTTCTCATTCAATGAATCGCAGTGTAGGTGGGGAGCCACGTGTCGGTTTAGGCATGAGTGCAGTGAATGCGGAGGCAATCACGCATTCGCAAGGTGTTTCAGGAAAAGGTCAGGGAGACAGGGCGATGGTAAAGGGGAGGACACCAGTGAGGGTAGATTCGATGGTCCCATGGTTAAGAATTTATCCCGATAGGGATAGCGCAAAGTTGTTGGAAGAGGGATTTCGTGAGGGTTTTCGTATTCCTTGTGGTAGGACATTGGTTTTTGGGGGTTGCAAAAATGTTAAATCGGCCTTGCAGCACCCTGAAGTAGTTTTGGATAAGTTAAATAAGGAGGTGGCTTTAGGGAGGATGGACAGCCCCTTTCCATCACCCCCATGGGAGGATTTAGTGATTTCACCTTTAGGTGTGGTACCTAAGAAAGAGAATGGCAAATTTCGTTTGATACATCATTTGTCATATCCAAAAGGTTTGTCAGTAAATGACGGAATATCCGACGAACTTTGTTCAGTCTCTTATGCGACATTTGATGAGGCTTTGAGAATGGTGCGGTCGGCGGGCATAGGGGCATTGATGGCAAAAATTGACATTGAGGTGGCTTTTAGGTTGCTACCGGTGCATCCAGATAGCATGCGATTGTTAGGTTGCAGCTTTCAAGGGAACTTCTATGTGGATAGGTGCCTGCCAATGGGGTGTTCCCTATCTTTTTCGCTATTTGAGAAATTTAGCACTTTTCTGGAATGGGTGATTAAGATTGGGTCACGTCAGAAATCATTGGTACATTATCTGGATGATTTTTTGTGTACAGGGCCAGCGGATTCAAGAAGGTGTGTTCAGATTCTTGAAACAATAAAGTCGAGGTTTAAGCTTTTTGGTGTGCCATTGGCGGAGGAAAAGACTGAGGGTCCCACTTCATGTCTGAAATTTTTAGGTATAGAGATAGACTTGGTAAAGCAGGAATGTCGTTTGCCAGTAGACAAGATAAGGGACATGGTGCGAGTAATTGAGAGTTTTTTGGAAAAGAATAAGGTGAAGTTAAAGGAGTTGCAATCCTTGTTGGGGAAGCTCAATTTTGCTGGCAGGGTACTACCCATGGGAAGGATTTTCTGTAGAAGGTTGCACAGAGCTTGTGCCAGGGTTAAGGCCCCACACCATTTTGTAAGACTAACAAAGCTGTTAAAAGGGGATTTAAAGATTTTGCAGAAATTTTTACAACAGTATAACGGTATTTCGATGTGGCGCGATTTGGAGGTGGCTAATACCGATTTGGAATTGTTCACGGATGCATTGGGTTCGGTTGGCTTTAGAGCAGTCTTCGGGAACAGCTGGTGCGCGCAGAGATGGCCGGGGTCGTGGCAGGAGCTAGGGTTGACAAGGAATCTTGTTTTCCTGGAACTATTCCCCATAGTGGTGGCAATTTGGATATGGGAGGAAAGGTTAAAGAATAAGACAGTCACATTCTTTATGGATAATATGGGGGTAGTACTATGTATCAACAATCTGTCAGCCAACTCGCTACCGGTGATGAGTTTGTTGAGGCATCTGGTGTTGAAAGCATTGTCAATCAACGCATGGATCAGGGCAAAGCATGTACCCGGGTATATTGGGAACTGAGTCACAAAGGGTCAGTCACTCATGACAGAATCCTAAAAGTTAAATTAGGTTTATGGATACATTCCACGATTTGCTACTTGGAATGTGAATCACAGCCAACCCTTCTCTGCAAGGAGATCCATAAGTCACAAGTAAAATAAAGTTTACTGAAACTTTTGGAAATTGGCAGAGATAAGAGGGGCCTGGTATACAATAAAAATAGGGGATTAAAGACTGAAAACATAATTTAAAGGATTGAAAACATTGATGAATCTAACAAATCACAAAAGAACTCACATAGGAAAGAGAGAAACATATGGTGGTGTGCATCACTTTCCTAACCAATGTACAATGAACATAACTGTGATCTCATTTTTACAGAGAGATTTTCCCATTGTCCCCTACTCACCAGTCAAAGGACCAATCAAATCAGGTGTTACAGAAATTCTAGAATTAAAGATGCACATATATTGTATGTATAACTTACTGTATATAATAACTTATATGAAAAAGGTGAAATTGATATGGACACATTAGAACAGTGATACCGAACCTATGGCACATCTGCCAGAGAGGGCACGCTGAGACCTCTCTGTGGGCATACGCACTGTCAACACCGCTGCCTTCAGTGCAGGCTATGAACCCAACCTGACAGTTTTTATTTCGGATCCGCGGCCTGCACTGAAGGAGCACTCGCTCGCTGGGGAGCGCTCCTCCCCTGACGCAGATGTGATGACATCACTCATCAGTGTCAGGGGACGGCGCTGGAGAGTGACGTCCAAAAGGGTTCACCGTCACTGCATTAGAAGTTTAAAGAACCAGAGGTAGGTTTTTCAAACACACTACTTCACAGCACTGACATGCCTCTTGTATTATTAGTAAAAACATGCAAAGAACATACGTGTGAAACACTGCAAGACACACAAAATAAAAACAGACAAGAGTGGTTGCACCTGCAATGCAATCAGTTTTATAAATGTTGCATTCCACATTCCCAATATGTGCATACAGTTACATTTGGTAACAGGCTGGTATACATAGTAATTGGACAAAAGCTATGACCCAATGATGAAGATACTTCTGGTAAGCGGGTGTTCCCTGAAAAAGCAAGTTTGGCGCAACCAAAGTGAATGTGTGGCGGTCCACCAGACTAGCATGGAATTGTGAGATTTGTAGTCTGGTGTGTCTCTCTAGTTTTAAACACACACATTAGGACATATATTTTAGTACTGGCTTGTTACTTGGTTTTGAAGTTTTCCTAATATAATCCCCAGCACAGTGTGCAGCAGAACAGCAAGTGGAGGACCTCATTCTGTGACCTTCCATGTTGTTAACAGACATAGAAAAAAAAAATAAAAATGTCCCATATGCCTTTACAATTACTATATATTGGAAGTGTGCTAACAAAAATTCTAAATGGTGTCTACAAAGTCTGATATTTAACTTTAAAATTGGCACTTCATGAATATGTATTATCAATAGCTCCATAGAAAACCATACGACTGGGTGAGGTCTGTTTACTCCTCACATACAACATGGCTGCTATAAGGAAAGGTCAGCAAAAAGAATGAATGAATTCAGTTTCATAGAAAACATTTTTACAAGTGTTACTGATTCTCTTTAGAGAATCTGACACCTCATGCCACATGCCCCCCAAAAGTCTTCGAGACAGTCCCATTTTTGGAGACCTGTCCTGCATTACCAGGTCACTTTTCAGTTCCAAGTAGCAGTCCTCCTGGGCATCCCACAGGCACCCAGCCAATCACAATAGGTGCTGGTGATGTCACCAATGATGTCATTAGCATTCGATCAATCAAATATCAGTTGGTCA
>WMED01002187.1:0-24939 GCA_019650415.1 Pipa parva
TATGTAGTACTCTTGTTGTCTTGCAGTGCAGGGTGTTCTTTTATGGGACCCGCTAGCCAGTATCTGGCTTGCACTGTGTATGTAGTACTCTTGTAGTCTTGCAGTGCAGGGTGTTCTTTTATGGGACCCGCTAGCCAGCATCTGGCTTGCACTGTGTATGTAGTACTCTTGTTGTCTTGCAGTGCAGGGTGTTCTTTTATGGGACCCGCTAGCCAGCATTTGGCTGTTCCCAGAGATTCCAAGGTAATCACTCCTGTTGTTTTGAGGGACACTGTATTTGCACAGTGCAGTCCCTGACATAGTATTGTCCAGTTACCATGGCTAATTCTTTTGGTTAGAATAGCACCTTTGTTTTTCTCATGCATTTTTACACTATTTAAAGTGTACCTGTCACCTCAAAACTAATACTAATTTAGGCTCTGTTAATAATAGAAATGTTTTTGTAAGTATATATGTTTTAAAAAATGGACCTTTATACAGCATTATAGCTCCTCCAGTCCGATCCCTTAAATCACAATCTAGCAGGGATCTGATTGGACGATCTAGAATGTCGATCATCATTTAGCCCCGCCCACCCGTCTCGGGAGAGAAGTCAGGCTGACAGGGAAGATGACAGAGAGAAATGCTGTATAAAGCTACATTTTTTTAAAAATACATATATATTTACAACAACACTTTTTTCATTAGTACAGCCTTAGTTAGTATTAGATTTCAGGTGACAGGTGCACTTTAACCACATTATTCCCCATCTCTGTTTTAATTACATTCCAATCACCTACCATCCTTTCCTCTCTGCAACTTTGGTACCAGTTGTATAAGTAGGTTCTGTTACGCCTCCCTGCAAAAGTAATGTCTTGGGTCCCATCACTACTTCCATTTTTATTGTATTCTGTCCAGCCATGTTTCTACTTGATTTCCTATGGTATGGATACATTGCTTGTTCATTGGACTATTTAATGTGTTATTGGTTCTATTTAAGCTTCGTATGAAATCTACGAACAAGCCAACAACCAAAAAAAACATATAATTGGAAAACCTAGCTGCATGCGTAGTAGTTAGATTTAGATGATACCTGTAGTTTAAACAATCATACAAATGGTTGGATCGCTCTTTGGGACAGCGAAATTTGGTCTGTTGATGACCTTTTACACACTCCAATACGTGTCCTCTGCAGACTGGAGTTAGTATACTGAATGATGAACACTATGGGATCACAGATCCAAATATTTAGTCACAACTAAACAACGGAACAATCCTCTGCCAACATGGTGACAGAGAAATCATCTTCTGTAGCCACCATTATTGTGAGATAGACCAAATAAATCTGTACTATACGGGTTTTTTCTTTTCTGCATATTGTAGAAAAGGAACTGGCCGCCTTTAACTGTGACTCAGTGTTGGAGGGTTTCATGTTCAGTAACCTTGCTTTTCTAGAATATCCAGTAGAATAGGCCTTAAGGCACTAGTGTACATTCGTCTGTTGACCTTACTCTGTTGCAAGTCCTTAATAGTAAGAGTCTACCTTGTAATTTTAGATTATAACTTTGTCATTGAACCACTTTAAAATCATGAAAAAATTGCATGCCAGCCTAGAACAGTAATTGGAACTGTTAAGTAATTATTATTTAAGTCATTACAAGCTACATTATCAACATTTCCAATGTTTAAAATGTGAATATTGTGATTGGCATTCATGTATTCTTGTGCTTTCTATATTTGTTAGTATGGATCAGAAGAAGCTGGTGGAATAAGCCATGTACCCCCTGGATGGAGTTACTGGTTTGCATTGGTGAGTGTCTGTTTGATTTAAAAGTAAATCTACCTATGTACAGTATACGTATGTATAGGCATAATTACTTCCCTTGCTCTGTTTGTGGGGACACTCCGCACAATTTCAATTGGTCCAGCTGATCAAGGTTGTCAGAATTTCAATGCAAATCCAGATCCAAAAGTATAGTGTAATCTACTAGTTTGTCTAATATCTCTGATGGGTGGCAATGTAGGGAAGCTGTGGAACAACACATTTTGGAAATCAACAGGTTTTCTTTTTCAAGTGCTATGAGTTTGGCAGTCAATAGCTTTGTTTTATATAACAAAAAGCTTGTGTGCACAGAACATGTGACCTGACAGTGTAATATTAATGTAAAATCAATATTAAGCTGACGAAAAAATGCAAAAGGTAGGCAAAACCTGATATGCCTATATGTTTATACTTGTTGGTCAGGGTTTCTGCCCTGTGCTAGTTGTTGATAAATATTTTCCAAGATATCAAAGATATCTCCTTTGGTTTTACCCAATGCCATACGCCATTGTCTGTCATTATGGTTTCATTTTAGCTAATCTTATGAAAATTCTGTACAGCTTAACACAACGCGGAATCATTTGTTACTTGAGTTGACAGATGCCTAAACATTACTATTGTTTTCAAATAATCTTTGATTAATGCATGTTCTTTATAGCCTTCCTAAAAATAACACATTTATTTTTAATACAAATATCACAGTAGGAATGATATACGGTAGATGTGTGATAGTGCATACTTACTAAAGGGGAAATTTATCAAGATATTTTTGATCGATTATTTCGCTATTTAAATCTATTCTCTAATTTTTTTATTTTTTTTTTGCTGCAATTTCGACTGCGACCAAATACATAGTTGCGACTAAAAAGATTGCAGCATTGAAAGCATTACATTTTACACTGATTTCAATAAAGCTCCCTTACTTTTGCGCCCGATATTGTTATCAGCGATCTTTTTCGATCTGTTCTGGCTTTGCTGAACTATCTCCATAGAGAATAATAGGTTTTCACTACTCTCAATCTGGCAAATTTCTGTGACAGAAATGGTGTGGAGGGGCGTCATAAATATCAATATTGGCAATAGCAATATTTTTGCATTATCTCCCACCTATTTTGATATAATAATCAAATCATTTTTTTTGACTTTGCTTAATATCCCCCTAAGTGTATGCAGAAAGGAACACTGGGCATTTTAATTTTAAAGCTTTTTTATTTTTTAGCTAACTTTCATACTCTAAGCTAAGCAAATAGATTGTGATTACTTTTAAATCTTCGCACTTTGATTTTGTATTATATGATGGCTCATATCTATCCCGTAAAGGTGGAATAAGTAACAATTGTACGTTGTTTTAGTAGATTCCACATCTTTCTCTATTTACAAACTGATGAAAGTCATTCCTACTCAGGGATTAGACTGATATTTTATAGTAGGGATACATTATTTCTCTAAAACTAGTCTGAACCTAGAGGGTTTTCTCTAGCCCGGCTGTCTGCAAATCAGCAGAAGTAAAGTGCGTTTCGCTTTAAAATCTTTTATTTAGAAGAAGCCCTTGTACACCAGTGATCAGATGAAAATAAAATAGAAATGAATTTGACATGTTTACATTTTGCTCTTTATTTTAGGAGAAAAATTCAAAGTATTACAACTATACACTGTCCAATAATGGCAAGGCACAGAAACACGGAGTAAACTACAGTGTGGACTACCTGACAGATCTTTTGGTGAGATGTTTCTTTGTCTGTGGATGAAATTCATAGTAACTTCCTTGTCACGTGACCTTTTCCTTTATGTTATCGCCCGTAACGTCAATGGCTCCTAATCCAAACATCTTTCTTTCTAGGCTAAATCAGGCCTTTGGCAAATTTGTTTTAAACCATGGGGGTTTGCAAACCTAATCTTAGTCTACATGCCTTAAAATTCTGTTTTAATGTCTGTAGCCATCAGGCCTCGGTTTGCTGAACTTGCTGGCCACCTCACTGAAGCACGGTGATATCAGGGAGGGGTTTCCAGAAGTATATTTACTTAGAAGAGATTTCCACTTTTAAAACTAATTTTCTGTTCAGTGGGACATGGGCAAATCCTTGGAATTGTTTTGAAAAATCGACATCGTTGTGTGATAAAATCCTGATTAGTTTCATGAAGACTAAAGCATGGGCTGATGACAGCAAGAGAAAGTCTTAATTTTGCTTACAGTGTACTGTGTTTAGTTTCACAGCAGCTTGAATGTTTGGCATTAAAAGGAAATACTACAGACTATCAAAATAAGAACCGTCCTGTTCAATTTTGCAGGCCAATTTTTCATCAGATTTTCTGAACTACAAATCCAACTATGAGCCTTTCTTTATGATGATCTCAACACCTGCCCCCCACTCTCCATGGACTGCGGCCCCTCAGTATGAGAAGGAATTTCTAAACGTCAGTGCACCAAGGGGAGGAAATTTTAATGTTCATTCAAAGGTAAAGCTGATCTTTTTAGTAAAATAGGGAATCGTGACTGTGATATATATATATATATATTTTTTTTTTTTTTTTTTTTTTTTTTTTTTTTTTTTTGTCTGTACTCTCTTGAAAATTCTGCACTAAGAGGGTTATTCTCTAAAGTCCGAATCGTCACGTAAAGGTGTGAATTCGCCCTCTAAGGACAGTCGCAATAGGCTGCTACTGTCGTAGTCGTGTCTTTATAATGAGTATATTGTTGCAGCCGCAGGATACACTGCGAGAAGAAGCCAAGATGGCAAAACGCGTCCAGTAGAGGGGTCTGACGTATACCCTGCTGCCTAGATTTGCTGATCACTGATTTATAGGAGAGTCTGAAACCACTTCTCTTCTCCATGTATCCTCATCTGATTCTGGTTTATGTTCTTGATTCCATACATGGTAATGTCCACCATTAATTTAATTTGTGGCTATTTAGCCAATCCTTTGATACATGTGTTGTAAGGTGTGATGGATTGGATTCTTGGTATTTCAGTACAGTCTCTCATTTAAATGCACCCCTGGATAGGTGACTTTATAGGATTTATATATATAATTGGTATTTATAGCATTGGTATAGCTGTCATTTTCCCTCCTTTTGTATTTTCATGTCAGTCTCTTCGAGACTATTTTAATTGTTTTTAATTATTTTCTCTGCTTGTTTTCCTTTCGTTTGCTGAGTTTTTTTGATTACAATAAAATTATATATTTTTTGCACATATTCATTTACTTTTCATTATTATTTCTTTATTGATTATATAGAGTGCGCTGTCCATATTGGGCTTTTCTTTGTTTCGTTACAATTATTTTGGCCCTAAGCTGCACCTGTACTTTTTAAATAATTGCTCGCTTGCCTACCCCTTTTCCTTCGGTTCTGCAGCCGCAACTTTACTATGGAAATGTTGTCGCAACCACAACTTTACAATGGGAGCATTGTCGCAGTCTCAGATTTGCTATGGGAATCTGCTGTTTGAGAATTCGACAGTCAAATTCAGACTTTAGAGAATAAACCCCTTCAGTGTGAGCATCAAAAATGAAATAAATCCCTTCACCAATGAAGACAAAGTTACTTATTATTAAAAGAAAATAAGCAAGGGTGTTTCCCGAATTAATTTATTTTACTGAGTTTCATAATCACAGTCTTTAGCAGGATTTAAAAGGTTCACAAGACAGCAATGCATACAGTGCTTACATTTTAACACATCCATCCAGGTGTTACTATTTAAATAGGTAAAGGAAACCACTGACTCAGTAAAGCACAATATATTGGCCAGTCCGACTATGCAGTAAAACACATAGCGTGGCATTATCTTTATATCCCGTATATTTATCATTAGTTCTATATGCCTTTTTCATATTTGAATTTGGTTTAAAGACTGAGGGGGGAATTCAGCAAGCTCCAAAGTGAGGTACGTAGTGTTCGCCTCACTTCAGAACAACTGACATGCGCATGCTGATGTCCTGCGCGCGGACATCAGCACGCGCATTAAAGGTATTCCCCTCCCGGCGAGAGCACTCGAGTCTTCTCGCCGGGAGGGGAATCCCTTTAATGCGCATGCTGATGTCCGCATGCAGGACATCAGCATGCGCATTTCAGTTGTTCCGAAGTGAGGCGAACACAACGCACCTCACATCGGAGCTTGCTGAATTCCCCCCTGAATATTCAGATGCTGTTGCTGTCAGAGTTTACATTTATCAGATGGTTTATTGTCTTCTATGTGTTTTCAATGATGCTTTAGGTGTGATGGTGTGATAATCTTACATAGCATAGTTCATCTACCTGACAATGAGGACTGTTTCCTTCCTAGTGATCATGAGAACTTTTCAAATTTATTTTACACAGCCTATAAAGGGAACTTTTAATATTAGTTGTATTAATATTTATAGTATATATATATATATATATATATATATATATATATATATATATATATATAGGACACCTTTATAAAACCCAACTTTAGCAATCATTGTTAAGCCTGGTACACTGGCAGTGCTATGTACAGTTGCCCAACTCTCCCAACCCTAGAATCAGGGCTGAAATAGAAATTGCAGCCATTTCCCTGAAGCTCTTTTTCCAGTACAAGACACCTTCTGTTAGCCATTGTTTGTAACTGTTTTACATATTTTCATCTCTCTACTGTACCTGTGTGTTTCACACTTATCATTTGTAATGTCCCTGGGATTATTTCCCAAGATTCACTGTAACAGAAAGCTTGGTTGTGATGTTACTATTTATACTTTTAATATACTATACTGTGAAGCAGTTCTAAAAGACTTTGCTCCACAACATGGAAAATCTCACAATCAGATCATCACTGATGGATAGCATAAGGCTTTTGGCTGATAAAAAAAACCTGATAAAAATATAACAAGGATCCTCTCTAAGTAAGTTAAATGTTGCTTCAGTATTACCCTGATTGTCTTGCAGGACAAGCACTGGTTAATCAGACAAGCCAAGTCCCCTATGTCAAACTCATCAATCCAGTACTTAGACAATGCTTTTCGGAAAAGGTAAGCCTGTGCTGTACTCAGTGGTGGACATGTATACAGACCTTTCAGAGCAACAAAATCTATGTGGATCTATGTGTAAGTTATGTGGAGATTTAGGGGGTAATTCAGCAAAGAGCGAACTTACCCTCCGATCCTTCGCATCATCTCGCAGAGACTGTTGCGCATTCGCTGATTGTCCTGCATGCGGACACTTAAAAGGGACTCCAGTCTCACGAGGCGACTCAAGACTCGCCGAGACTGGAATCCCTTTAAAGCGTTCACTGATGTCCATGTGCAGGACATCAGCGAGCGCGTTAACAGTCTCTGCGAGCTGATGCGAAGGATCGAAGGGTAAGTTCACTCTTTGCTGAATTTAGTCTATAACCTTACTGGTGTTTGGGATCACTTGTTGTTTTGTTTTTGTTTTTTAATAGTAAGGCCAGTGTTAAACTGTCTTTTCTTGTAGCTGAGATGAAAATACAGAATCCCATTGTTTCCAGTGGGATAATCTACACAGACTATTTTGTTTTGTACCATATAAAATAATAAGCCTAATTTAAAACAGCCAGTGTGAACTTCTGCCTAATAAAGTACAGCAATCGCACACACTAATGCATCTTGTAGTAAATCAATTCTTCCGGGGAGTGAGATGTGTGTTCTAATGGGTACTTTAGCACAGGTTCCTTCACTGGGGAACTGTGAAATCTCCCTTGAGTTTAAACCACAAACCAAGGAGAAAGAAGGAAAGCACCAACTGTGCTGCAACCCTTTATTGGGTATTCAATTGCAATATACACTACATGTTTTGTGCCTTATACCCTTTATCAAATGTTGATTTAAAAAAAAAACAAAAAGGAAAGATTAGTTGTCTTTTTAATGGCTGACTAAATATAAATACAATTATATGTTTTTTGTGGCACTTTGGTCAGTTATCTTTGCTTGCATTGAAATAGTTGATCTTTGTGCCATCAGATCCTGCTGGATTCCCCCTGTCTGTGGAGTAGAATAATATGCAGAAACTAGAACCTTTTTCTTCTGTTTATCAGTGGTGGTAGCTGGTTATTATTTGCAGCTAACCATATCTACTGGGGAAATATGGATTCTGAGAAAATATGTGATATCTGTGGCTTTTCTTCAAGGCTACCCTCGTGTTGGAGAAAAGCATCATAAACTTCATGCTTAAATTTCACCGCAGTCCTCTTATAAGCTCAACACTTATTTGTGATCTATAAAATCAAAGGCTGGCCCAAACTATGGTTTGTTTTTTTTTGGTTTGTTTTTTTTCTTGTAAAATTGCAACATTCAGCACCTTTTTCCAGCTCTGACCATTGTTATAACTGGACAAAAAAGGAAGCGAATACAGCACTCTTAGGCTGGTGTAACACTGACTGTTTTTCGTCTGAGCTGTTCATAATTAGGCTCATTATTGTTTATGGTGCAAAACAAAATAGCCTGTGTGGATTATCCCACAGGAAACAATAGACACTATTTTTACAGCTCAGCTACACAACAGTGTGACACTTACCTTACAAGGAATAAAAATGTAGTGTTCTGGATTGCTAGTGTGGCCTGGCCTAGACAAGCCGGGCTGAGGGGTAGGCAGCCGCCTAGGGCACTGCTGGAAGGGGGCACGCCTCTTTCCTGGCCCGGCTCTGTCTGCTGTAGCGCTGAGTGCTACTGCTTTCCTCTCCCTGACACTGCTTCAACTTCCTGTCAATCACAGGAAGTTAAAACTTTTAACAAATATACCCTGTTTAGTTTCACAATAGCTGGAATGTTTGCTGTTAAATCAATACTACAGATTGAAAAAATTCACAAAAGAAACATCCTGCAAGTGCTACTAGCTTACTAAGTGGTGCAGCAGGCTGTGAGTCTGAGAGTGGGTTTATGCTGGTGGTGGTGGGGGGGCATTTTCATTACTCTGCCTATGGCGCCAAAAAAACCTTGGCCCGGCCCTGTAGACGAGTCTTTATTTTTGGTTCAGTCAAAGCACTAGGATTTGGCAAAATCTAAATTTAGCAAAAACAAAAATCTTGGTGTTTCCATTTGACCTTGACCTGTTTGTTTAAAAACTTTTTCCATTTTTCCAAGGCTTTTATTTTATCCTATTTACTTGGTAGAAAATAATTCTATTTTCCATTTCTTACTTCTATATAATGTGACAGTGTTGTGGGGGGGGTTATTTACTTTAGTTGCTTATTCTGTCTCTAGCTTTAATCCAGTAGGTTGGTACAAAATCCAGATAATCTCTATCATGTTGGGATCTCTTGCAGATGGCAAACTCTTCTATCTGTTGATGATCTGGTAGAGAAGCTTGTAAAACAACTCGATGCCCGTGGGGAGCTAGATAACACTTTCATCTTCTTTACATCGGATAATGGATATCATACAGGTACAAATCCCTTTAATTCTGTCTCAGGGTGCTAATTGTTAGATGGTCTTAAAGGACCTGTAAGGGCTAGGTTACTTGGCAACCTTTGTACAACTCAGAAGCTACTGCAAAAAGTCACTGTTGGTACGTGTCTTTACCTCTTGTGGGACTGTTTACATTGGCAACACCAACTGCAGCAGTTGTTGGGAAAGGAATGTGACTGCTGCTTTCATGCAATGCATCTAATAGTTGCAACTTTCCTAATTTTAGAGTTGCAGTGAAATTGCACAGTCCTGTTTACACTTGGGGAAACAACAGAACTGTTGCAACATCTTCACACACATACATATAAAACTCCTTTATACTAATGCATTTGCTGACACAAATAGTTTAAAAACGTTTAGGGAAGAAATACTTGCCGTTTGTTTCCCTTAATTAGTTTTCCTGAGAGCTGACATTTTTCTCCCCTGCTCCACCTCTTCTTTCTGTTCTGCAAGTCAGGCAACATGAGAAGAAAAAGCTGCCTGAATGCTATTGGTTAAGCAGTGTGCTGACCTTTTGGCCACATAAATTAAGCTTGTATACAGGAAATTACAGAGGGAAGGCTGACTTGTAGTAAGTAGGGCAAAAATGTCCGGGGGAGGGTACCTTTTCATGGAAAACTGGCTGGTACATGTCACACACACTTCCTGGTGCAGGAATTTATCAATGCTGCCTACTCAATCATTCTGCATCACATGTAACAGCTACCGGGGAGAAATGCTTCATATTAAAGTATAGTACTGCATATGTAAAGATGTATTTTGACTATAGTTCCCCTTTTACTTCATATAAGGTCAAGTGCATTGTTGCAGCTACTGTGAAACTATGAATAAAAATTGCAAAAAGTGTTGGCTGACATTTTACTTTAAATTATAGTAGTGATTCTACTGCTTCTGAGTAGCAACTACTGTAGTTGGCAATATAAAGAAGCCACCAGATTTTTATATGGTGAATTATGCAAAGCCGGTGGACTTGGTGAATGAACTGTGGAGTTGTTTCTCTGCTTACTGCCAAGTAGCCAAGTGACTTGTAGTTTATTTCTGTGTATATGTATAATTGTATTTATAAAGTGCCACAGATTTATGCAGTGCTGTACAATGCAGCAATACAAGTACAATACAGACATGGGAAAAGAACAATACAAGTAAAACATCACAAGGATACATCACTTTAAGTGCTAGGTTTCAGTTGACACGAGGTTAGAGGCCCTGCCCTGTAGAGCTTACAATCTAAATTGGAGGAAGACTTGCATACACAGATGGAAGGACAATAAAAGCTGTACAATGTGCTGAGACCTAGGTCAATAAATACAGATATTAAGCATGAATAACTAAAGATAAAATAAAATATACACATAAAAATTAGTGCTAGTGCTTTTGAAAGGTGCAGAGGGAATGTTACTGGCAAAGATCAAGGGGCATAGAATTCCAGATGTGGGGGGCAGAGAGAAAAAAGGGTTTAAGATGAGAAAGGGCATTATTGGTATGTGGCATGCAAATCTGGTTGCTTTGGGGGGGCAAACAGTTGACATTGAGGAACGTACGGGCATACGAGTGAGGAAATGTAGGAAGGGGCAACAGAGTGAAGTGCTTTAAATGTCACAAGGAGAACACTGTAAATGATTTGTTTATGGGGATCAAATATATTACTTCACTCAGAATTTAGCGTAGATTTTCTTCTATTAGGCCCCACTTTAAAGAGAATGTTAATATACAAATCTGAAGGCAACGCTTCTTTCTAGTTTAACTACAGATTTAAAGTGAAACTATACATATACAATTTAGCGGAGTAAAGAAAAGATGAAAGAATACCCACACACACCGAAGCGTCTCACAAGTGGTTTAGTTACTTGATGTAACATTAGTGTGATCTGCTGCTTTTGAGAAGATAATGGCTTGTAATGACTATTAACAAAGTAGATATTTCATGCAGCAATCTCCATCCTTTCTCTTAATAGCAGGGGCTGGAATCCTTAGGTGCTATGGCAGGCACCACAATTATAAAGAATTCAACTATAGAAAGAAATTAGGACCACACACTGCAAAGGTGTTGGACTTAATCCATTTTATTCATATGCCATAGGTCACCACAGATGGCTTTGCATTATTCATTCACGCATAATATTGTGGCTGATTGAGTTTTAGGTTCAGAATATAGTTGAATCCTAGTAATGTCTATTGCCACCAGTGCACTTGTCCATTTGCTTTAGCTTAGCTTTATTTGTTACTTCCTGGGCATACATTTAGCTATTGACTCAAGCCTAGAGACTAGAGCCCAGATACCCAGCACATTTGGCTTCATCTACTGTAGATAGAAAATGCTGTATTTTGCAGTTATTCTGCAGCTGTCTGTACCATATAGTTTGTGGCACCTGTAAGAACAATACATAATTCTGTGCAATCAGCCAATGTTTACATTAGTGCCCTCCAGCTGCTTATCTACCACTCCTCCAGGGGAAGAGCTCCAGTCCACAGATGGCTGCAGGGAGAAGATACTGGTATAACCAGTCTTCATTCTGTTGCTGAATCAGTCTATTGTGTAGTCCGTATCTCTTCCATCACTCTTATTACAAACTGTATTGCTATATATTTTTAGTTAAAATGTTCTTTCCTCCATTTACTGAAAGGAAGGCCGGTATTTCCTGTTTTGCAGGACAATTCTCATTGCCCATAGACAAACGGCAGCTTTATGAGTTTGATATTAAAGTTCCTCTGCTAGTGCGAGGTCCTGGGATCAAACCTAACCAGATTTCTAAGGTAAGTATTAGAGACATGTGCATTTTTATTTTGTTATTGACAATTGCATAAATAGTCAAAGCCCTGAAGTACATGCATGTTATTCTACTCATGCGTGTGCTGTCATATCTGCGCTCTGCTGCCAAGGTCTGGTATGTTTCCATAGGAACATTATGTTAGTACTCCTAACTACTGTGTGTTGTTTCTTCTTCTACTTTCCCATATTCCCATATCTTACTCTCCATGTCGCTCTTCATATCATGTTTATTCTACTGGGGATGGTCTGTTCCCAGTACCATATTCATTTAGGCTATTTTAAGATGAAGTGTTTTGCTGCCACATTACACCTTCTACTAGTTTCTCTTTACTTGCATGTAAACTGTTATGTACTGCTGGAAAAATACATTTGCAGGTCTTTAACCATGTTTAGTCTTATGGGTAAGTAAATAGGAAGTCATTTTAGGTGTTTTGTTGGCATGGTAACCTGCTACACTGACAAAACACATCATCTTAAAGTGCACATAACTCCCATAGATTTAGCAGACTCTAAGCGAAATTTATTAAACTCTGAAAAGCCCGTTTCGGCTTTTCCAAGTTTAATCAGGCGAACACCCGAAAGTTTCTCATGGTTAGTAACATAAGATTTGTTTCAATCGATACTTACCGAAACTTTTACCATTGAATATATCCATGGAAAGGGAATCCATACTTTCCATTGGTATAGAATAACTACCTTTCCATGGAAATATTCAATGGTAAAAGTTTCTCTCGGTAAGTATCGATCGCAACAAATCTCATGAAAGTGCACCTGTCACCTCAAGACACTAATACTAATGTAGGTTGTACTAATGAAATAAATGTTTTGGTAAATATATATGTGTTTTTAAAAAAATGTACCTTTTATACAGCGTTTCTGTCATCTTCCCTGTCAGCCTGACTTTAAAGATTTAAGGGATCTGATTGGAGGAGCTATAATGGTAATCATTATTTAGCTCCACCCACTGACACTCGGGAGAAAGAAAAGTCAGGCTGACAGGGAAGATGACAGAGATAAACGCTGTATAAAGATACATTTTTTAAAAATGTATATATTTACAAAAACATTTGGTACAACCTAAATTAGTATTAATTTTGAGGTGATAGGTGCACTTTAAGTTATTTGTGTAAAAAATGATCAAAGTTGTTGGTGGCTCTTTTCCTAACTGAGAGTCCTGATTTTTTTAATTAAAGGGGCAGGTTGGATGTGTACCATACTGAGCCTTGTCAGTCATGTTGAACGTATTCCACATTGTGCAGTAAAGTTTGGGAAATCATGTGTCATGGTAAACAAGTTTAGAAATTTAGTTTTATATTAATCACAGTCATTATGTACTTCACACTGGTGTTTATAATGCCATTATCCAACTGATGACACTTTCTTTCATTAAAAAAATCAATTGGACAATCATATGTTGATGTTGTATGGGAAACTAAGCCCCTTTCATTATTCTAAAAAGCAGAAGGTTGTTTGTATATTTTACCTCCATAAATGTCTGTTATTTTTATTCTTTCTTTCTTTGTCATTTCAGTCAATTGTTGCAAATATTGATCTAGGACCAACCATTCTGGATATTGCTGGATTTGACTTGAACAAGACCCAGATGGATGGGATGTCTTTTCTTCCAGTTATGGCAAGTACAAATATGGAGATGCAGTTGAAGTAGAAGTAGGAAGCTCCTGATTGGTTGCTTGGCAGTCAGCTGAGGGTGTGATATTAGCACACGTAGAGCTAAGTTTGGCAGTTCTCATGGAGGTCACAATGCAACTTGGCAATATAAAAAGAAGCAATTGTGTCTCATGTGTAAAACAAACCTAAACATCAGTTATTCCTTTCTGCTTTACATAACTTTTTTCTTTTTCTTTTTTTTTTTACATTTCAGTCCAAGACCTTAAAAAAGAGACTCAATACTCTCTACATGTATTCTGTACATGTATTTTCTATATGTCGTTTTAGTGATTTATTGTTCCTTTTGTTCTTGCAGAAAAATAACACTAATGTGAACTGGCGAACAGATATTTTGGTTGAATACCAAGGTGAAGGACTTAACTATTCTGACCCAGCCTGCCCAGGATTGGGTCCTGGTGTATCTGTAAGTATTTGACTTGTAATCTACTTCCTCTTCCTCACACTTTCCTACAAACAGTCTTCTCTTTTGCCAACTGAAAGATTCGAAAGCTTTAATCCCTAGTTCTTTTGACTGGACAGTGTGAATTCTTTAGTCTTGTAGCAGAAATTCCAATCCAGGAAGACTGTAACATCAGGCTGCAATAAAACTGAATAGCCAGGGCAGTAGGCTAACCAGTGGCATTGAGGAGGACGAAACTGGGAAAACTATCCCTAATGAATAAGAAATATTGTTTAAACATCTTAGATAGAAGAAATAAAGTTGGCCATATCTAATCATGTGTGTGACTCCTTCCTATTACATTTCACTCTTTCTGATACTTAATCTGTTGTTTTGTTCCTATTTTAGTTGCTCTTGGTACATATACTTGGCATATACTTCCCATCTGTTACTCTGGGACAAAAATAACTCAGTATCCCCAGCTTGAGGTTGTTAAGCTGTGCCAGTGTCCCTGCCATTGCATTGTGCCCTTCACTAATCTGTGTGTATGCTACAACAATATATGCTGCCAATTGCTGCAGTGTCTGATTTTCCACACATATATATGGTGCATCAGCTACATGACTAAGGGGCAAATTCCACTGTTAAAGTTCAGGTTGCTATGACACTGTACACCATTTCTGAATTTTTAACTGTAACAGACAGACAGTTTGTGAATAGCTGAATAACATGCACGCATACGCAAAGTGATGCCAAGATCTCTGAACTGGCCACAAACCTGCCGCGCCTCACTTCGCTGAATGGTGAATTCCCCCCTGACAGTTTTTGCATAAGCGTGCATGTTATTTAGCTATTCACAAACTGTCAGGGGGGAATTCACCATTCAGCGAAGTGAGGCACGGCAGGTTTGTGGCCAGTTCAGAGATCTTTGCGTAAGCGTGCATGTTATTCAGCTATTCACAGTGATGCAAAAATCTCCGAACTGGTCACAAACCTGCCGCGCCTCCGTTTGCTGAATACAAGAAAATGGGCTAATGAATGTGAGTTCAGACCTTTGCACATCTGTTCAGACATTCATGAATAAGCCCCAAAATGCTCTCCATGTAAAACTTCCCATGTAGGCAGTTTCTCTTTGCTTTATGCCTGACAGTGCACAGTAGTGTGCCTTAACTTCTGCTCCACTTCTATATATAATTTTATTTATAAAGCGCTACAAATGTACACAGCGCTGTACAATTCAGCAATACAGTTATAATACAGACATGAGAAAAGTGCATTACACAATACAAGTATAACATCACAAGGATACATTACTTTAAGTGCTAGGTTGGGGTTGAAACAAGAGGTTGGAGGTCCCTGCTGCACAGAGCTTACACTCTAAATGAGAGGAGGACTTGCATACATAGATAGAAGGGTAATAAGAGCTGTAACAATGTGCCGAAACACTAATCAATAAATACATATACAGGTAGTCCTCGACTTACGACATTGATCCGTTCTTGCGCAGCGTCTTAAACCGAATTTCAACGTTGGACCATACGTTCATACAGTACCATAACAAAAGTACAGTACTGTACTGCAAACACTTAGGTGAAGGGTGTTATGGAGTGCAGGAGACTCATTTTCCTTGTGTTAATGGGTACAGTGAGGCGTCGTATAAAGTGTCGTAACCACGAAACGAAGCAACTCAAGACCGTCGTAACTGGAGGACTACCTGTACTACACATAAATAACTAATTAAGGATAAAATATGAATCTAAAATCAGAAAAGCGCAAACAAGTGCACTCCAATAGTGCTTTATCTGATAGCAATTTGTAGATAAAGTATAGGCTCGCCACCTCTTTTAGAAAAACCGTGATAGTGAGGGAAACGGAAATGTCCTCCAAAAACACGTGAATTAAAAGTGACGCAAACAGATTTAATAAGGTGAACTGGTCACCAGATGTTCAATTAAAATTCACTTATTGATCCCAACACACATAGATAGATCTTCACTGGAAAACACTTTACACTTCTCAATGGAACTTCATTTCAGACTTAACCTCATCAATATGGCCGTTCAGCATAAAAGAAATAGAAATGCCTCCATAGTGTAATAACATTTATTATTTTTTAATACGGCAAAAGTTAAAACATACTCGTAATGGAATCATATGACAATCGCAGTGTTAAACCTCCAAGGGTTAAAAAGCACCAATTTTGCAGTAATCGCAAACCAAAGGTGCATAAACAGTCCAAATGAAACAGCAATAATCTGGATACAATGTCCTTTTACGCTTAACGCGTTTCGTGGTAAAGTACCACTTCCTCAGGAGCTCAAAAGCTAAATCCACTAGTAAGTAAATGGTGAACATCCATACCGGCTTTAAATGGCCGCTAGGCTCCACCTCTAGGCAGGAACGTGAGGTCATGTGACTTCCTGCTGTTGTGGAAAGCTTTAATGCTTTCCACAGGCTGTTCTAACCCCTCTCTAGCCTGAATCCGGGATATGACGTAACTTCCTTCTTTGATGGAACGCTTATGCGTTCCACAAGCCGGCATAGTGCTATTGAATCAGAAGCATATGCCCTGTAGCGCTCATAAATGTTTAAATATGCCTGTACGTCTAAAATAAGAATATATCCAACCAGTATGTAGGGACAATCCTGAACAAAAATTGAAATGCAAACATAAGGAATCGATATTTTAAGTGTGACAAAATGAAGTGTCATATATCAAATTAACATGCTTAAAAGGTAGAGAAATATCAAATTGTCAATAAAACAATAAATAATGATTCAGATGAAGCAAAATTCAAATACATTAGAATGAAGAAGATAATATTATTAATAAATACTTGTACGTGTAACCGGGTACAGTGAGGCGTCGTATAAAGCGTTGTAACCACAAAACTTAACTCAAGACCGTCGTAACCCGAGGACTACCTGTACTACACATGAATAATTAATTAAGGATAAAATATATACATAAATATCAGTGCTAGTGCTCCATAAGGTAGGATTTCAGTTTGGTTTTAAAGTACAGAGGGAATGTTCCTGGTGAAGACAAAGAAGTATAGAATTCCAGATGTGGGGGGTAGAAAGAGAAAAGGGTTTAAGATGAGAAAGGGCAGTATTGGTGTAGCATGCAAAGCTGGTTGCTTTGGGAGGAGCACAGTTGATGTTGAGGAATATACAGGCAAACGATTGATGAAATATAGGGAGGGGCAACAGAGTGAAGTGCTTTGAATGTCAGAAGGAGAACACTGTAAATAATTTATTTACAGGGAACTTAGGAGAAAGGCTGTCCTCTCTAGGGGAAGAGGAAGAGAATTCTGTCAGCAGAATTTAGAATAGACTGGAGCGGGGAGAGTTGAGAAGCTGGGAGGCCAGATACAAGAATAATTGCGTCCAAACGGGATAGGATGAGAGCATGCGTGAGGGTGTTAGCAATGAAGTGAGCGAGAAAAGGGCGGATCTTAGCAATGTTGCGAAGGAAAAATTGACAGGTTTTAGTTGTGGCAGAGATGTGTATAGAGAAGGAAAGAGCAGAGTCAAAAGTCACTCCAAAACAACGTACCGAGGTTACAGGGTTGATGATTGCACCATCCACTAGAATGGGAAAGGTTGGAACGGCTCCGGGTTTGGGTGAAAAAATAGTCAGTTCTGTTTTAGCAAGATTTAATTTGAGCTGGTGCTTGGCCATACAAGAGGAGATTACAAGGAGACAGCTGGAAATCTGGGTCTGTATTTCAGGTGTTGGCACAGGAGCTTATAAGTAAATTTGGGTATCGGAGGCATCATTAGCATGGGAGACAAAAAAGGAATGATCAGAAATATAAGAAGCCAGCCAAGATGCAGTATTTGATCAGTAAGCAAACCTGACTTGCTCAGAAATACAGTGTTTAGAATGAAATTATTTTTATTTCACAGTTTCGTAAAAACATTAACTTAGTTTAGTTTATAGAATGCTAGATCTGGGGTTAGCGTTGTATGTCTCAGACTGGAAAAAGCAAGGAACCTGTCTATCTATTTGGTTGTTAAAGGATAGAGTGGAATAAGGACACCAGAGTAAGCAAGTAAAGTAAACCAAGTGTTACATCTGTGGCAATATAGAAATGTGCCAATACTTTCAGCAAAAGAATTCATATAAAGACAACCAGACAGACCATATTTTTATCTGGACAAACTCTGAATTTGTAGATGATCTTAATATTCTTAAGAGAAAATAGCTTTGTTGACTAATGCTAGATCAAAAGAGATTGATGAGGGGACAAGATAAGCAAATTATTCATCACCTAGGTTACATAAATATACGAATATATTATATTCCTCTTATCAGTTGGATAGTTTCAGGGCATATGTAATATAATGCACCTGTATTTATTTACCATGGAAACAGCATCTGCACATTTTACTTCCCAGGAATGTTTTCCAGACTGTGTATGTGAGGATGCGTACAATAACACCTACGCCTGTGTGAGAACGATCGCTGCCGCCTATGACTTGCAGTACTGCGAGTTTGATGATTTAGAGGTAAGGAGTAGGAGAGATTTCCTTAGTAAGTTAGACTCTGCCTAGTAACACCAGAAAGTAATGGTGTGCGGCACTGTATGTGCTGCATGGAGTGAGCATATCTGATTCATGTAAGTGTAGTTAGTCCATGATTGTAAAAGTATAACCTTTATTTTTATATTTTATTTCCCCTCTGTCCAGCCTACTCCTTTATTTCTAAATACGTTATTCTCCCCCTGTGCTACTTCACTGTCCCTTTCAGGGGGTTATTCACTAAGGTGCGAATTCAACTGTCGAATTCCCAAACAGTGGATTCCCATAGCAAATCCGCTACTATTTCCCCATTGTAAAGTCGCGACAATTTTTTAATGTTAAGATTGCGCCAATTTTCCCATAATAAAGTCGCGACTGCGACAATATTCTCATTATAAAGACGCGACTGCGACAGTAGCAGCCTATTGTAACTGTCCTTATCTGGTGAATTCGCACCTATACACAACAATTTGGACTTTAGTGAATAACCCCCTCAGTGTTCCTCTTCAAAGACACCATGGTTTCCTTCGCATTGATGTGAAGCCCTTCCCTGTAATGTAGTTTGTAGCCAACAGCAATGTAAGCCTAATATTCCAAAGCCCTCCCTCCTACTCTATGGCCTGAGGCTTGCATTAACCTTCCTGGTGTTCCTCTGCTAGCATGAGGCATTGGCAGTGTTATACAATCCCTGCCAAAGAGGACTTTGCCATAAGTTTCTTCGCTATTTCCCTTAAATTTGTTTTCTTAATAACTTTTATGATTGTTTAACTTGGACGATGGTACAAAAATGAAGCAGCCCTGGTAATATTTTGTCCACAACTTACTTAAACCTAATTCCAAAATGAACATCCCCTTTAATCATATCTGTCAATATGATAGTGCCTGCCTGTGTCGCACACATATACATTCTGCTACTCTGTTGCTAAACTAAATATCTTGGCAGAGGTATCATACAAAGCCTTTATCCCTCTAATGATTATTCTACTCTTGATTGTACCCTGCAAGGAGTAGCCCTTTTAGTACAGATGTACTATATGATACTTATTACACCTGTGATGGTGGCCGTCATTGGATTTATTCCATTTAAAACCATGCTGGATGAGCACATGGTCCTCCTGTTCCAGGTTTCTAATCTAAGTCAATGGGATCATCTGTTTTTATAGGGAAAATACACTAGTGGCAAAACTTTGAAATCACTAGAAATTTGCCTATAAAAAAAAATGTATTTTATTGAAATCAAGTCTAAAACTATACTATAGATGAGTATGAGATGATTGATGATTACACTGTATTATTCACACACACTGCAAAGCCCTACCTACCTTCAGCAGCCATTACTGCAGTGTGAGCAGAGCGACAGAAGAAGTAGGTTAAAACGCCTGTAAATGGAGGATAAAATTAATGTAAATCTGTGGAATAGAACAGTTATACAAAACAAATACAATTCCATTATTGTCAATGTAAATTTTAGAGCCCAGTAAAGGATGCCTGGGTAGATTCTTACACTTTTCTGATATTCTATAAAACCTGAGTGCATCGGTTATTCTGCATTATGGATTGAATAATCCTGCAATGTTTTAATAAAAAAGATTAGAGATTTACCATATTATTTCGCCAGTTCAGATCTCTATAAGATATTGAGGGGGTTATTACTAAAGCTCATTTCTAACAATTTGATTTTTTTATTGCTACTTTTTTTTGTACCACATTTTCAATTTCCCTTAATTTAAGTAATGCGGAATAGAATTTATCGATAACTATAAATATTGATGCTTTAATGCGGCTACAGTTAATGCTGTCAATGGGGCCCTTTTTTCAGCCGCTATTGATATCTCTGATTTGTCAGACGGGGACTCCCTCAACCAGGCGAACATTTCTATGGAGATAAAACAGACAAACTAGTGTAGCGGGTCCTTTTCATTCACAATGTTCCATATTCCTGTGTGATTGAGGACCAGGTTATCTAAGGAACAGCACCACACACTTATTTGAAGTAAAATTTTTTCAAGTTTTTCTATTTAAGAAACAGTCCAGTTTTCAGTAGTTCTTTTCTCAACCAATATGCTACTGCTCAATAAATGAATTTTTGCAGTGTAAGTTATTGAATTCAATTTACAGCCACTTTATTCTCTCTCAGAAGCTTCTCCTCTCACCTACTTCTTCACCACATTCAGCTGATCAATGTGGAATCTTTTGTCAGTGATATGATCCACACAGGCTTGAAAAGTCTGGGGAGGGGGGAATCATATAGTAGCTGGTTGGGAAACAGCCTTCTGAGATTGCACATCTTCAATCTTCTGATTATTTATTAATTGGACTAAATCCCAGGCAATATCCTTTCAAATTCAACTACCTGAGAGGAAGTAGGTAAGAGAGAGAAGATTCAGTAATAAACTGGCTTGTCAGTCGGAAAGGGATGAAAATAAGTAAATAGTAAATACTGCAAAAAAACTTTTTTTTTTTTTACCAGTGACAAATAGGCAGATAACAGTAACTAAACTGTTCCGTTAAATCATGATTTGCAGGTCTTTGTGGAAGTGTATAATATAACAGCTGATCCAAATCAGCTCACAAACATAGCGAAAACAATAGACCAAGAGATACTAGAGAAGATGAACCATCGCCTTATGATGTTACAGTCTTGCTCTGGGGCATCGTGTCATACGCCAGGAGTATTTGATCCAAGGTAAGCCATTTATATCAATCTCTAGTAACAGAGTCTGTCTGCAATGCCTGATTTTTTATGTTTACTCTCATTTTCCTGTCTACGCTGCTCCTAACATTTATTGATTTTACCGTTTCTGCCAGTTTATATAACAGACTGAACAGACAATTGATTTTGTTTGCAGGAAGAACTGATTTTTCAGTGGTTAAAGGTGGATCTTTATTGTTAGGGCTTAGAAATTGTGGGAAATTCTCCCACAGGGACTGGTTCTATCAAAATCTCCAGGAGTGCTTCAAGAAAGGTTTTGCATTAGGAGCTATTTAAATAATCAAGAAAATTTCATAACATGTTGATCCAGACTGATTGCCTCTAGGGGTCAGAAAGGAATTTTTTTTTCACGTTACAGCAAATTTGGCCCAAGCTTTAAAAGGGATTTTTGCCTTCCTCAGGACCAACAAGCTATTGGTAATAAAAATAAAAATTTGTTTAACTGTAGGGACCTTTTGTCGTCTTTTTTACTGTGTAAATGACTGCTAATACATCGGTCCTTTGAGGTTATGGAATAACAAGATAGATTAAAACACCATAAAGAATTTAGGTCAGGTACAAAAGAAGCATAGTTCATAACAAGGTCATTATTTCTCAGACAAGGCATTGTTCAGCAGTAAACTTGGCATCTATAGTGGGACAGTTGTGAAAAGGCTAATTAAATGTTAATGATGAGGAATTCAGAACCTGACATTCTTAAAGGTCTTATGTAGTTTTTATGTAAGATTGTTCTTTAGGTAGTGTTAAATTAGATGTGTGGATCCCTAATAGCGCAGTGTATTTACATTTTTAATGTTTGATGAGTTACCATAGGTGGTGTTTGTGTAAAAGAATCATTCTGTATCAGGCTGTCCATGTGTATTTAGGAGGACATATAATTATTGTTTAAAGGGGAACTAAAGGCTCATAATGTCTAGGGCTAGAGGTGATTCCTAAGGTGGTTGAGTAAATGCAGAATGGTTCCTAGACTATGCAAGCTTTTAGTCCCCCTTTAATTGGACATTTTTCTGGATTCTCATGTTCTCCTCCCTTGTCTTTATATCCTGACTGTCTCAGCCAGAAAGCCCCATCATATTGTAAAAATAGCAATGACAAGGCTGCTTCTTGTACCTGAGGTAGGGAGACATTTACTTTTTAAAATTTTGTGCTGAACATATATGAGGGTTATTCACTATAGTCCGAATTGTTGTGTATAGGTGTGAATTTGCCAGATAAGACAGTCACAATAGGCTGCTACTGTCGCAGTCACGTCTTTATAATGAAAATTATTGTCGCAGTCGTGACTTTATTATGGGAAAATTGTCGCAATCTTAACTTTAAAAAATTGTTGCGACTTTACATTGGGGAAATTGTAACAGATTTACTATGGGAATCCGCTGTTTGCAAATTCGACAGTCGAATTCGCACATTAGTGAATCACCCCCTATATAATGTCACATATAACCAGCACTTGGCACCCAGAAGCAGTCTACTTTTACATGTTCTGAATGCACCAGGGTTGGAACTTACAAAAGGGGCGATTTTTCTTAAATTAGAGCCTAGTTAACCTACTGTCCCTGTTTTAATTTAAGGTCCGTTGGACAATATTATATTCCGTTATAAAATTCTGCACATTCTTAATGAGAAAATAAATTTCTTTCTATCCAATCACTACGGATTAACAGTAGAAACAACTCTATTTTAGGTACAGGTTTGATCCTCGAATGATGTTTACGAATCACAATGAACAAGGTCACTTATCCAGAAAGACTTGGAAATAACAGACAAAACATTTGAAAACTGCATCATTTTGACAACCTAATGCAATTGGTCCATTTCTTCAGGCTGCCAGCTTTGGAAACCACAGTGATCTAGCTTTGTTTTAGCAATTGTGTGACTTAATCAGTAGTTTGGCACCCCTGTAAAATATGAATCTGAATGCTTTAGCTGGGTTTTATTCTCCTGCTGAGTGTTGAACTTTTCTATAAATTTGTCCCTTTTGTTCTTTTTACTTTTATGACTATTTCCATATCACAATTGTAACTAAATGTGATGATTGTGTTGGATAAAGGGAAATACCACAATACTCTCTACATCTCACTCTTTTACCAAGTCCTTAATGAACCATTGGTTAGTTTAGTCTGAGGACGATGGACCAGAATACCTTGGCCCTCTTGGTTTAACAAGACCTAATTCCTAAATTCAAATGCAAAATTCCTAAATTTAAATGCAATGCAAATGTATCTTTAAACCAATTGTTACTATTTTGCATAAAATCAAACCAAAATGAGACAAATGTATTTTTTTACTTTCAAGAAAAACTCATGATGCAAACAAGAAACAAAAGACGTTGCATTATCAAGTAAAATTGCTCCCCACCCAAGCAGTTTTCATTGGCCAATGTATTTGCACATTTGGAGGGAGTTCTTATGCAAGTAACCCTGCCTTATTTTCTCAGGAGCAACTTTATTTTGCATGAAACTGTGTTACAAGGCAAATAAAATGAGATTATATCAACAGATACTATCATCAAATAAAATACAAAAGAAAATAATTTGGGACCAGTGCTGCTGAGAAGCTGCATGAAATTGTGCTAAGAAAATTCATTTTATTTCATGTAAATTCCAGTCAATATTTTTCTCATGCATAAAACATATTTCCTTAGTAGTCACAAGACTAGATCTCTGTACTTAATTATAAAACTATGGTCTCCTTAGCTATTGTATGACTCTTTAAGGGTGAAATTTATTAAACGGAGCGCTCTGGTTCTTTCTGAGTTTACTAAGAGAAATCTTGCGATATTTCTTTCGAGATTGAGTTTTTCAATCCCGATTTTTCAAAATTTTCAATGGATAAGGTAGCCATGCTACTAATGTAAAGTATGGCTACCTTTCCATAATAAAACATATTTGAAAAATCGAGATTGAAAAACTTGAGCTTTTTTTTCTCATGTTGTCTGACTTGCAAAAGATAAAGGGGAGGGGGAGGAAAATGTCAGCTCTCTTTAGAGCTAAAATGTGAAACAAACCCTGCAAGTATTATTTCTTCCCTAAATGTTTTTTAACTATTTGTGTTAGCAATTAGCTTAGTATAAAGGAGTTTTATATGTATGTGTGCAGTTATATCAGCAGTATAGTGCCCCTTTAAAGGACCAGTAACACTAAAAAAAAATCACATAAAACTGGAAAAGAAAGAGGGTAATTAAAGCAAAGCAGGCTAAGCACTTTAATTTGATAATGGAATCTATCAATGGATAGATAGGATAGTTAGGTCAATGGATCCTAATAACTGGAAGACCATTTAAATATTAACAAGAAAAGAAATTCTAAATAAAAAAAAGTTGAATATTTTCAAAATTAAAAAAATGAAAGCCAGTTGTAAATTTTTATAGAATTCTGCTATCTACACCATAATAAAAATAATTCCAAGATGAGCAATGGTTTAACATTGTATATCATTTTTCTTGCACCTGCCAAGCTTGTACACAGTTTGATAATGCAGTGTACTATTGACTTTAATGAACTTATAGTTTGCCTGTAAACTCCCTCACATATGGGTGAAAGAGCGACTTTACCGAGAGAAATCTCATTTTGTCCTCCTGAGATTTAGTTTCTCGATCTTGAGTTTTCAACATTTTTTTTCCATGGAAAGGTAGCCGCCCTTTCCATTAGTAACCTGGCTACCTTTCCATGGAAAGG
>WMED01002188.1:0-24937 GCA_019650415.1 Pipa parva
TCTTTAAAACTTTTAAGGCACTATGTTTGTGCGCTTCCTTATCCTTTAGATTTTACTGAAACATGATCAAATTTGTTCTACAAGAAAAGCAGCACTGTTAAAAAAAAACCCCGCTAGTCTAAAACGTACTCCAGTTGTGTAATTTCAAAGATTTACAGCTCTGTGCACAGAGGTCAAAGAAATGTGATCATCAAAGTCCCATTTTTTTTTTAAAGATTTGTTCCTAAAAATAATAGTACAGTACAGTAGCAAAAGGCAAGTAGACATTTACTTTACCTTTAAAAAAAAAATGGACAGAAAATATGGTGACTTTTTGTATTTGCATGGGGGAATATTATGGTATTGTTGAAATCAGAATTTCATGGATTCATTTATTTCAAGGGGACAGGTGATTTCTCTTTGGTACTATGGCAGGTTTTGGACCTTGGGACAAAATTCTAAGGCTTTTTATTCATGATCATTTTTGGTCTGTTTATACATTTGCAAATGCTTTCCACTGTTTTCTGTTTCACTCTCAGCCATACATTCACAGTCACTTGTGCTATAAACTCCATTTCTGTACGTCTCCTGCAATTATTAGATGCTGCAGACTTTAAGGATTATTGTGCTGTATTGTATTTAATCATCAACAACGTGTGAATTTCCAAGGCGTAGTGAATTTGCATCGCTTTGCGTCGCTATGCTCTGACAGGCACAAATTCACCACTCCTTTATACTTAAGCTCCGTATTCCCTAGTGAAGAAGTGAGCAGCGTCGGTGTGATTTTTTTTGCATGGTAAAGTGTAGTCAGTCAAACAGTAGCAGTATGTGAAGAGATGTGAGTTCAAGGTAGGAAAATTAAGTGATGTAATTTACCCATGATAACTAACGATGGATCTGTTTAATGAAGGAAATGGCGCTATAATTCTATATTTCTTATATTAATGTCGAAATACTATTAATAGGCAGGATTGATTATTTGGAAAAACATTGTCTCCAGTTTGGTCCTTATTCATCAAAGTCCAGATTCGTCTGTCAAATTCACATCACTACAATTCGAGTTGCTACACCAAATAGTCACAAAATCACTTCTCCTTATTTATGAAACTGTGGATAGATTTATTGAACAAGCGGACAGTGACACTGTCACATGCGTAGTGTGGTGTGGTCAGTTGAATAGAAGTAGGATGCAAAGTCATGTCAACTGATGTGAATTCCCCCAGTGAAATGAAGTGATGTCATTCTCACCATATCTCTCACTGTATATGTATGTACGGTATGTATGTATAATTTTTATTTATAAAGCACCACAAATTTACGCAGCGCTGTACAATTCAGCAATGCAAGTACAATACAGACATTGGAAAAGTGCATTATACAATACAAGTAAAACATCACATGGATACAACACTTTAAGTGCCAGGTTGTGGTTGACACAAGAGGATGGAGGTTCCTACACCATAGAGCTTACAATCTAGGTGGGAGAAAGAGATTACAAACACAGATAGAGGGGTAATAAGTGTGAATAACAATGTATTGAAATAATGGTCCATAAATGCATATAATAAGCATAAATAAAAATAAAATTTTATATATATATATATATATATATATATATATATATAAAATAAGTAAAGTAAAATAAGTAGTGCTAGTGCTCAGTTTGGTTTTAAAATTGGAGATGGAATGTTCCTGGTGAATATAAAGGGGTATAGAATTCCTGATGTACAGTATGTGTATGGGGCAGAAAGAGAGAAAGGTTTAAGATGAGGAAAGGCAGTATTTGTGGCATGCAAAGCTGGTTGCTTTGGGGGAAGCACAGTTGATGTTGAGGAATGTACGGGCAGAGAAGTGAGGAGCTGTAGGGAGGAGCAACGGAGTGAAGTGCCTTAAATCTCAGAAGGTGAAAACTATAAATGATTAGTTTGTTTACAGGAGCCAAAGAGCAGAGAGAAATTGTGAGAAAGGCTGTCCCTTCTGAGGAGAGAGGGAGAGAATTCTGGCAGCAGAATTTAGAATAGAGTGGAGCAGGGAGAGGTGAGAAGCTGGAAGGCCAGATAGAACAACATTGCAGTAGGCCAAGTGGGATAGAACAAAAGCATGCATGAGAGTATTAACAGTGGCGTGAGAGAGAAAGGGGTTGATCTTGGCAATGATGCAAAGGAAAAATCGACAGGTTTTAGCAGCGACAGAGATGTGTTTAGAAAAGGTAAGAGTAGAGTCAAAGGTCACCACAAGACAACATACAGCTGTTATAGGGTTGATTATCGCACCATCAACTAGAATGGACAAGGTAGAAGCAGGTCCAGGTTTGGGTGGAAAAATAATCAATTCCGTTTTAGCAAGATTTAATTTGAGCTGGCACTTGGCCATCCATGAGGAGATTGCCAGGAGACAGCTAGTTAGCAAGGCGGGTGCAAACAAGATATTCTAGAAGTTTAGAAGCCAAAGGCGAGAGAGAGAGAGACCGGACAGTTATTAGCGAGACATGCAGGGTCTAGTGTAACTTTTTTAAGGATGGATTTAATACAGGCCTGAAGGAAAAGAACCAGAGGACAGGAAAGAGTTGAACATGGGCATAAGGGCCGACACAAGGACAGAATCACAGCACTTAAGTGAAGAAGAAGGCATGGAGTCAAGCAAGCATGTAGTGACACTGAAGGAAGAGAGAAGCTGAGAAACTCAGATGGGATGTTAGTAGATTTAAGTCTGTGTTAGGAGTAGCAGCAATCTGGTTGCGGATATAAGTGAATAATACATCTATTCCTTTGTCACATTTTCCCTAGGTCATTTTGTCACTTAGTCGCAGTCGCCATTGTTACTTTGAAAGAAATAGTTTCCTTACACCACACCGGATCCCTGCCATCACCCCTCCCACTCAATTCACCACTTTGATGTGGCAAAGGAAAACTGGTGAATTTGGAGCAGTACGTCTGTCCGAAATTGCTCCTATGACAGACTCGGATGCTTGCTGAATAGGCAAAGTACCTGTGCATGTGTGTGTAAAGTGTTGCAAAGTGGTCTGTAAGTCCACAACTATCATATGTGGTCTAATTAGTTGCATATTTGCCACACTGTAGAGTTTGCTAAACACCTGAATATGGGAAAGTGGTGAATAAATGTAAATTTACACTTTAACACAGCTATTCAGACTTTCAGGTGTAAGGCCTATTGTCTCACTTTAATCACAATTGTCACTGTATTAAATTTACATACTTTACAACATGTGATTTTTACATCCTTTTCTATGTAACACTATTTATAGATCAAGTTGTCACTTGGTCATTATAATGTCATCTTAATGTACAGTCACCTTACCCCAGATTGGAACCCTGCCATCAACCCCCTACTTCGCCTCTTGGATCTTGTGAAGTCAAACTGGTGCATTTGGAGTAGTAAGCTGTGTTAAATAAACCACTTCTACATACTCATGTGCTTGGTAAATAGGACAAAGTGATGTGGTTAGGAGTGGTTGTAAGTTGTCAAGTCGGACATAAACTCACCACTTTGCAAAATTTGGTGGACTGTCAACGGGACTGTTCGCGCTTTGACGAATAACTACCTTTGTCTTATTTAGTCACTTTCAATTCATCTCTATGGACTTGGATTAAAAACTAAACTGGGAATCAGATAAACTGCCTTTGTATTATATTTTAATTTACTTCCTTACTGACACTTACTGACTCAACGACACTATAGTGCATACCTAAAACTGTAGTGTGAATGAGGTGTAAATTATTCACAGTTGAAAAGTACATTTTGAGGTGTTTCTACCAAATAGAACACCATAAAATCTATATCCCCCATATACACAATGTAGGCTTGCAATAAAAGTGTCCATAGATTCACAAGGCAACCTTCTTCATGAACCACTCACTAAGATTGCCCATTCTTGTCTTAAACCCTTCTCTCTTGCTGCCCCTTATCTTTGGAATTCTATACCCCTCTACCTCCACCAAAAGCAATCCATCAATATCTTCAAATCTAAATTAAAATCTTACCTCTTGGAGCACTAGCACTGGTTTTCATGTCTATATTTTATCTTTCAGCAACTATTTATTCTACTTTGTATTCATTTTCTTATTTAATTGGCACTTATAGCCAAATCAACTGTCACTTTATCCTATTGCACTTGATACCCTGTTATCTGTTTACATAAGTCTTCCCCCTATTTAGATTGTAAGCTCTATGGGGCAGGGACCTCCATCCTCTTGTTTCAATGATAGTCAGGCACTTAGAGTGAAGAATATTCTTGATTATGTGCTTGTAATTTACTTCACTTGTTCTTTGTTAAGCACTTTTCCCTTGTCTGTATTATAACTGGATTGTTGGATTGTACAGCGCTGCGTAACCTTGTGGCGCTTTATAAATAAAAAGTATACATACATACAATTGTTTTCCCCATTTTTGGACTAATTACTGGACTGCATGACTGCAAATGTGGACACAATGTTACAAGAGGGCCCTGGATATTACTGCCTGCTCCCATGTTATATGTAAAATAACAAATTCCATGTTTTACCCCTGCAGAGCATTTATTATTGAATTATCACTTGAAAAATCTATTATTATAAAAACAAGTCTATAGATATAATCTGGACATTTACAGTTAAATAGTGAAATAAATACTTTCTATCTACTTTAAACAATTTTAAGGATAATGACATGGGAAGATAAGGGCAAGAGGATCCCTGAGAAGATGCCTTCTTGCTGGATTGACTGGTTCAGGCTCACTAAGGGGCCATTTATGGAAATTCTCTAACCCTGCTCATCCCGGCTTAATGATAGAAGTGATGCTTAGACACAAAGCAATAAAACTACAGGCTGCCCTGTGAACAATAGGACAGAAAGACTCCAGTTGAGAGCCTATTCATTTACGGCTTCTCACAGTTTATCAGGGATCTGAATGACTAGGCTAGCTGGTATTTTAAATGCCAGCTATGTGATTTAAAAGGAATCTGTTAGGAACAAAACTGCATAGTTTTTGTTTTCTTTTGGAGCCTGTTGCATAAATTTCTCTTTGGTGATTCAGGGGGACCTTGGGATGAGGCAACAAGGGCCTTAATGAGAGGGGGATTAACAGAATGGGTGGAACTGTACTGGTCCCTCAGTGTGAATCAGGGTAATTGGATTGAACCTTTACCCCCTAATGAAAGAATGAATGGGCTGCACACTGCAGCAGTTCCTGCAGCCACTGATGGCTTCTATGGAGGGAAGCTCAGTGTATCGTTGGCTGTAATAGCCCTTGGCACAAAGTGAAGCAGGTATTAGAGGGATCAGCTATCTCATTAAAGGCTTAGAATATTTGTTCTACTCAATCTCTTTGTTGGTAAAACACTTTTCACTACCTCTCAGGAGATTTGGAAAGCTTAAACAGTCTGTCAAGTCATTTTTTTCCTATTACCACACCAGAGATTCCCAAGCTGAGCCTAGAATTCTTTATTAAAGTGTTACGTTTTTCTTTTAACTTTCTACCTTTTCCACTTGTGCTTCTAATCACTCTACTAATTGTAGTCACGTGACAGTAAACTGCATTTATAATTGCTAGCTGTATGAATAAACTGATAAACAGAGCGGGATGTAACAAGGTAAATTATAATTTAGTGCAGTAACCCATAACAACAAATATGTATGTAGTATTTAGCATTCTTTTAGGGTATAAACAATAAAAAGAAAGTCTTATTGTTATGTGATACATGTACTACAACCCCAGCATCCCTTGTGGACTTAAGGTATGAAATTCCTTCTGCTTTAGACCAGGGGTATCAAACTCAATTTACCCAGGGGCCGCTGGAGGTAGAGTCTGGGTGAGGCTGGGCCGCATCAGATTTTTCACAAGAAAACAACAGATTAAAAACTCTTTAGCCGCCTTGTTGTGGCTCAGAGCGCATCTTGCCGGCCCCACCCATGACCTCCGACGCCTCTTCAGATTGGCCGTCGGCAGGTCATGTGATCACTCCTCCCCCTTTGAAGAAAAATTCTCTGAAGGAGGAGGTAGTGAAATGGCTCCCTCCTCTACAACCTTTGCCGACCCCTGTCTTATACAATGAACTGTTAGTCCATATAAAGTATCATAATATTACAGTACTCATCCCTCTACTCATATAATACTACAGTACTCATCTTTCTTACTATTCAGCTGGACTAATTAAACTATTTTTCTGCTAGCATTTACAATCACATTAAGTATTTGGATGCTAGGGGCCCTTTTAAATAAAAAGTCAGGGCCTGGGTTATCTATTATTTAAAAAGCAGAAGTAGTAATTAATATTAAGTAACATTTGGTAGCACAATACCTTAACATCTCCTATATCCTCATCTATTCTCTAACTCCTAAACCCTAACTGGTCCAGCCAGTTAACCCCAGAACAATCCACCTATCCCCTTTAGGAATTTTTGAATTTTGTGATGTCAGAGCTCTGTCTAGTGGCTTTATGAGGTAACGTGATAAAGTGAGGTCACTGGTAAAGGGGATATCTCCTATAGTTTCTAGGTTAATGATGTCACTGCTAACAGAGACTGGAAGTCTTTTCTGAAAGAATTCTTTGCAGTTTATTTTAGTAAATGTACACAGGAACCAGGCCAGGTATTAGCCATGAGATATTATTTCCCCAGCATCTCTATAAATGCTGCACTCAGATACATAAAATGGCATTATTAAAATATTTATCACATATCCTTGCTTAGTGAATTCAGCTGCATTTCTTTTCTTTCGTTAAGTGATATGTACATTGCGGGTTATTCCGGATTCTAGAAGGGTTAATACTTGCTGATTTTCAAATCTGTTGGCATTATTAATATTATTGCAAGGACTCCTTACATCAGCACTAGCATATGTGGTCAGATTAACATCTTTGGGTTTTCTGGCTCAGCATGTCTGTCTAAATTACCTTAGGCTAAAAATCTGCTCAGTGTATTGCAGGTAAACTTGGCAAATACAAAGGGCAGACAGTGAAATGCGTTGGTATTAAACTCACTAGAACTTTGAAAAAAATGAGTAGCATTTTACCAACAATTTAAATAGCCTTTATTGTGACAGGCAAGATTAAGAGGTTTGTACACCAAAAGCTACCGTGTGGAAAATAAGCCAAACATTCATTTGCAAGAACCACATCAAGCGTATAAAGGTGAAAAGTATCTGCTGGGGTCAAGTGGATATTGTTTCTTTAAAGGGATACTGTTGTCACATGACAATCCCATTTTAAAATCCTATTTAATTGTTCACGAAATCTTTTGAACAACGAGGGGCTTATTTACGAAAGTCCAAACAGTCATGTTAAGGTCCGAATTCACATTTATTTTATGTCCAATATAGATGCTTACAACAGTGTAGACTTATGGAGCTCTTCGCTCCACTCTACGTGCACCTATTCAAGCACCAGAGTCTGTCACAGTAGCAATTTCGATAAGACGTTTTGTGTCGCATTCACCAGTTTTACTTCGCCATATTAAAGTGGCAAATTAGGGGGTTGATGGAAGGGCTCCTGCTGTTCCACTGACCATGCCACACTACGCAAGAGACGGCTACTGTTGTCGTTTGCTTCTTTGCCTTGGGAATCCTCCTTATAGTGAATAAGGAGAATATCAGAGCGCACAACCTCATCATATGATGAGAATTGACTTGCACAGTCTAATTCTCACCTTGATCAATAAGCCCACGATTTTTTGTCAATAATAGAATTAGTTTAGTTAAACCCAAGTATTGTGGGCTTGTTTGATCTGCTTTAGTTAACCCCAGAACAATCCATCTATCAGTGTTATAATGTGTTCAGGGAGAAACAGCAGAGTCTTTCATATAAAATTAGTTTTTAATGTGCCTGTATCTTGTGGGACTGTTGCACTTTTTTCCAGTAATAAAAAGAGACAAAGGCACTTGTAGTGAAAGTCTTACAATGAAGTACAAACTTGCATTCAAGCACAATTAATGTGACTGTTTCTAAATTAAATAACTAAACCCCTCCAGGTTATCTTAATCAATAGGGCATATCTATTAAGGGGAGATTTGGAGCCTCATTGACTAATGTCTGAATAGTTGTGTAGAGTTGTGAATTCATGTCTATTTTCCACTTCCCCATGTTCCCTTATTGAGCATGCTCTGCGAAGTGGCGAATACGCAACCAATTCAGGTGGCTACACGAGTCCAGGACTCTTGTCATCATTTTGGGGGGAATTCAGGATAGTGCGAAGTGAGGTGCAACGAGCCTCGCATTAAAGGGATTACAGTCTCGGTGAGGCAACTCTTTTGCTCTCGCCGAGACTGGAATGCCTTTAATTCGCTCGCTGATGTCCACGTGCAGGACATCAGCGAGCGCAGATCAGTCAGTCCGAAGTGAGGCGAACACTCCGCACCTCGCTTCGCACTGTCCTGAATTCCCCTTTGTGTGCACGTGCACAGGTACTTCTACTGTTAAATAAGCAGTGGAGTGGTGTGAAGAAGTGAATGCGACTAGATGTTCTGCTCCGAATTCACCTATTTGACTTTGCCACTTCAGACTGGAGAATTAGGGGGATGATGGCAGGGATCCAGTGTTGTTTAAGGTGAACATTCAAAAGTGACAATGATGACTGCGTGACAACATGACCTATGGACAAGGTGACATAGAAATAGAATATTCACAGAATACAGTTAGTGGGATATGGTGAGGATGACATCACTGCCCTTCACTTGTCGAATTCACCTCACTCCGTATGACTTCACATCCTACTTCTGTCTGCCTGACTACACCACACTATGGATCCAAAAGCAATTGCATTCCGCCTGACAATCGTATTCTCCACTTAGTCAATACTGAGCAGTGAATTTGCCACTGTTTTGGTGATGCGACTTGAATTGTAGCATAGTGAATTCATACTTTAGTCAATGAGGCTCTTCTTCTTTTCAATTTGGTTTCTGGAATCTTTTTTTGTAATCAGCCATTTATTATTAAACAAAGATGGAAATAATTTTAATTTTCCAGCTCCTGTGCTATTTTTTAATGCTCTGTATCGTCAAGCTATTTTAATGTAATTTACAACAATCAACTGTTTTTAGCAGAAAAATGATGGTTCATTTTTGATTAGATCCTCTACGTTTAGAAGAAAGAAAGTTTCTGCATCTACATAGAAGGGGATTTTTTACTGTAAGAACAGTGAGGTTATGGAACTCTCTGCCTGAAGAAGTTGTTATGGTTAATTCCATTAAAGAGTTCAAAACTGGTTTGGATGCTTTCCTTCAGTTTAAGAACATTACAAATTATGGGTACTGGATAACTGAAAGTAAGACCTTGATCCAGGGAATTATTCTGATTGCCATATTTGGAGTCGGGAAGGATTTTTTTCCCTAATATGAGGATAATTGGTTCTTGCCTCATGGGTTTTTTGCCTTCCTCTGGATCAACATTGCAGGAAAATAGGCTGAACTGGATGGACTTGTGTCTTTTTTCAGCTTTATAAACTATGTTACTATGTTACTAGATGTGGAAAAGTTTTTGGCAAAATCAAATTAAAAAATATTTATTTTGATGTTGATAAGTGCAACATAAAGTTGTAACATAAAGGGCAAATATGTCAGGCATAGCCCTACAGACATACATTCACTACTCCTTACTTAATAAACAGGAGATCTCTTTGGTGGCGACATTACCCAGAAATATAATGGGGTGACTTTGGGCATAATTATAATGGGCAACATCCCATGGTTTTACAATGGGTGACTTTACTCAGATTATAATGAGCGACATTACAAATAGTTGCAATTGGGTGATGCCGCCCATTATAATTTTTCATAAAGTCGGTCATTTTATGTCAGGGTAATGTTGCGCATTATAATTCTGTGTAATGTCACCTATTGTAAATGTCACAGTTGTCTAGTGCCATACTCTCTCATGTATTTGTATTGTTGATTACATGGGAAACAGTAATGTTGCATGTATAATGGCCGACATTGACACAAGTATAGTTCCCAGTATTGTTCAACTTGGTCCAACTGGTGAAACTATCCTTTCCATGTTTTCACAATCACAAGCAAAGGCCATTCTAGGGTAGTGTTAGGGAAATACTACTGTAGCATAAATCTCTTCCCCAGGGGCTTTCACTTCCTGTGAACTGAGCTACTTACAGGAAGTGACCGTCTAGGAGAGTGCTGGGTAGAAACTGCTGTAGCAGTCTTTAGGAGAGGAGAACCAGGGCTGGTATATGGAGGGAGATGTTCATAAGGATAGCACCTATGCTGCCTCCCCTAGTGCGGGCCCTGGGAAAGGGGGGCGGGTGGACTGGAGCAGCACAGTATGGGGAAATGAAGGGTTAGGAGCAGGACATGGGGGTTGGAACTAGTAAGAAAGTTAAAATTACCTACTGTGCTGTAGGGCACTATATGGAGGTACTGCTACACTGTTTGGGCTAGGAACTGCTGCATTCTATGGGGCACTATGGGGGAAAAGTATGCTAGTGGGGGTGTATTTCCCCAAGGGCACCATTTAATCTTGTGCTGGCACTGGAAGTGACCTATGGAGCCTCATGCCATACATTTTACATTTAGATGAATGCAGGGAGAAAACACATAATTCCAGGGCCACCATGTATCATTTGCTTCCTATAGGATAAACCACACAGGCTACTGTTTCTTTTTATACCTTAGACAATAATGTGCCTTATGACATTTTTACAGTTAATGCCTAGAAACTATCCTGTCAGTCCAAATGGCAATTTTGTTTTTCGGTTTTTACTGGTACTTTAAAGGCAAAGCAGTTTTAAAGGTGAAGGGTGGACAGGTCTTAATGAAGTTGCATTAGTAAGTGATAAATTTACTTATTAAAGGTATAAAAAACTGAAAGTAAATCAATGGGAGGCAATTATGAAGTTGCATTAAAAAGTGATTAATGCGTCTGATGAGAATTAGGACAAATATGCAGTTGTTTAAAAAATGCATTTATTGCCGGATATAAATCATTTTGCATATTTTGGAGACGGCACGGTCTCTTCTTTTTACATAAAATAGCATAGAAAGAGATCGAGCTGTCCGGATCATCTATAAAATAATTTGTCTCAGCCAATAATGGAATCAGAAAAAGAAAAAAAAAGATTAATCCACGGCACAGTTTTTTTCCCCCCAGATATTGCTAAGGGAGACTCCTCGATAGAGAAAGAAGAGGAAGACCAGCAGTTAGAACAGCAGGGATAGCATGTATTGGAAGTTTTGGTGTTAGAGGACAGCAGTGCTGGGATAAGTCAGTTCAGAGGAAGAATATAGCACGGCAAGAGCTAGACATGTAGTTCTACACCCATATTGTAAGTGCCTAGTCCATCCATCCTCCCACAATGCACTGAGGTGAATGGGGCTTAGAGCTGAAAAGTTAGCCGCCTATTTTCAGATACTAATTAAAAATAATTAATGAAGTCAATAGTTATGAAAACAAGATACATAATCCTCATATGAAATATAATATAGTTAGTGATACCAGTTTATTTATCATAATTCCTTTAGTATAATTTTATTTATAAAGAGCCACAAATTTACACAGCGATGTACATTTCAGCAATACAAGTACACTCTCACCTTTTCACTCTGCAGCACTTGTTAACTCTCTGTAAAATATTCCTCCTTCCTGTAGCGTATGAGGCCACGCCCCCACCCCTCTCACATTCTCTGTCTTAAAAAGCGACACTGCCTGGTTGGAATTTAATGCTGCAGGGCTTTTGCAGTGAAAGGAAAGTATCAGATTACTAAGCATGCACTAGCAGAATGAGTCATTGTGTGACCTACTTAGGGGGAGGTGACTTCTGGGAATTATACAGGACATGCAAGTACATAGAAATGCTGCTTGATTAAGAGGTGATAACTGAAAAACACAAAATCGTTTTTACTTTTCAATGTTTAAGTTTATGTTTCTACATTATAAATATAATATATATGTATAGTTTGGTCACTAACTTTACTTACACTTTAAGTGCTAGGTTGCGGTTGACACAGGAGGTTGGAGGTCCCTGTTCTGTAGAGCTTATAATCTCAGTGTAAAATATATTTATTCAATCTGTACTTCCAAAAACTCTAAACTGTCTCTATGAAGTATAATATTTACCTGTTTAGCTTTGGGTTTTTGGGCACACTTTCTAATGTGTACTATCCAAAGCACCTTAGAAAACAACATGACTGGGTAAGGTCTGATTAACAACGTGGCTGCTATCAGTAAAGATAAAAATAGAAATTAATTCAGTGTCTTATTACAATAATACCGTGGCAATTTTAAGCACTTCTTCTGGGGAAAGATGAACAGACTTAAAGGGCTTATTTATGAGTCTGAGCAGTTGCTTAAGGGTCTGTTCATTTGGCACTTCCCTATATTCAGGTTTGCATCAAACTGTGCGATGTGGCGAATTTATGACCAATTTTGATCCTTACAAAAGTTGCAAACTTACAGAGCACTTTGGGCCATTTCGCATGTGCGGAGTCTATCAAAGTAGAAAATTCTGCCAGAAGTACTGTGTTGAATTAGCCAGTTTTACTTCACTAGATTAAAGTAGTGAATTAGGGAGTTAATAGCAGGGCTCCTACTGTCCAACTGACTAAACAACACTGCGCAAGAAATCCCGCCTCTTGCCGTTTGCTTCTTCACTAAGTAAATTTGCTGCTTAATGAAGGAGTATAGAATTTTCAACTATTGGAGCATTGCAACCCTAAGTGATGCGAACAACACTGCAATGGCTGAATTCTCGCTTTCATGAACAAGCTCCTTAGACGGGATTTAACGTTAAAAAATAGCCATTATATTGCATATGGATATATTATATGAATCAACTACGCATGCTGTAAAATTTAAAATAAACTGCTCACTGCTGCTATTTAATCACTCTTGTGCCCAAGTGACTGTTGCTTCAATGATACCACCTTACATTTCAGTAACATCACAAATCCAAATGATAAAAGAAGTACCACCAATTCTGTTCTCTATAGCATTACTGTTTTCCTTGTGTAAACAATCATTTTTTTCCCCCATTTTCAAAAAAAAAAATCCATTGAAAATGATCAATTTCACCAGTTTCACTATTTGATAAATATCCTTTCCTAAAACAGATCAATAGTGTATTTCTTTGTTATAAAAATGGATGCCCTGTTGCCCCCCCCCCCCCCCCCCCCCCCCCCGCTGATATGAATTAGATTTTAATCACTGTCTTTTGGCTTTATACAGACTTAAATGTAACAGTTCATTTATAATGTTAGTCTTTTAATTGCAGACTTTTTTGGTCGGCGGAATGTAAAATATAAGTGTTGACTGACAAATTACTCCGTTCACATAAAACAATTAACAATAAGACGTGATAGATGTTTTAACATCCTCCTCTTTTATTAGGCATAATTACCAAGAAGACGGAAGAGAAAGGCATCACCTCTTTCAGTGATGCGGATAAACGCGTCTCACTATTCCAGCAACGGTGGTAACGGGACTATCTGGACATAGGGTCTGTTATGATAACATTTGAATGAGGACATTTCATTCACTTGGGAACGTGGAAGCTTTACAATTAACCGGGGACCCTAATCAGAAGTCACTAAAGGAATTATAATAAATAAACTGGTATCACTAACAATATTATATTTCATATGACGATTATTTATCTTGTTTTCATAACTATTGACTTTATTAATTATTTTTAATTGGTGTCTGAAAATAGGCGGCTAACTTTTCAGTTCTAAGCCCCATTCACCTCAATGCTTTGTGGGAGGGCGGATGGTAGAGACTGTTGGCCTGCATTTGGATGGTAAGATCTGCTTGTTTTCCTGGTTGTTTGGGAGTGCGTTTTTTTTTTTTTTTTCATTTGACAGCACATGATGGATATCATTGCAAATGCTTATGTGGGGTTTGGAAAACCATGGGGAGGGGGCTGTGATGTGCAGCCAAGCATCTCTCCCCAATATTTCACACTATAATATAAGAATACAAAGACCTTATTTCAGGTAAAACACAAAGAAGGATGTTTTAAACAATCAATATATATGTTATTTTTTAATTCCAAATCTGGAAAACTGAATAACAGAAAATTTAAAAAAAAAATCACCTTGTATTATGCAATAGGGACTTAATAGTTTCACCCTTACAGAGACAGTCCAATGCCACCTTTTTCAAATTGAAGCGACTTCATACAATGTTTTTTAATATGTTATTGTACTAGTTTGCAAGTGGTCTGTGTGTTTGTTTTTTTTTTTCATTTTATTTTTTTGCAGTTTTGAATGATTTTTTTTTCTTGTTTATCTTTTTGTTGTCGTTAATATTTAAATGGTCTTTTCTGATTACTAAGGTCCATTAACCTAGAAACCAGCTGCTGATTTAAATAAAGATTGGAAGGAACAATAGCACAGGGATTGAAAAGAATTCTAAGTAATGAAAAATAATTCAAAGAATAAAAAAACAATGAAAGTTCAGATTAATTATCAAACTGGTTAACAAGGTGCACTTACCCATGGAAACTGAAAAGAAGAATCAAAACAAATAAAAAAAAGATAAAGTAAGACTTAAAAAAAAACAAAAATTGAATTAAATACTGTATTATAGTGTTTTATTGTACTAAAAATCATTTTCAGGGTAGGCAATCGCTTTAATGACTAAGGGTGTAAGGTACAACGGTGAACTTTCCTTTATGGAAATGAAACCCCAATCTCAATACTTAATGTCTTTAATTATAATCCAAAGCGCTTTAAGGAGAGTAATTGTTCAGTTCAGTCCCCGCCCCTGTGGAGCTTGCAATCTAGTTTTCCTGTCCAATCACTCACTCACAGACAAACAGAGAACTGGTCCAATTTAGTCAGGCTTCAATGACCCTTTTAAGTGTTTAATCTATGCAGATAATGACTAGGCTGAAACCGGATACAGGATCTAGCGCTGCACCATGTTGTGCTAACTACTGAGCAACCGTATTGCGCATAGTTTTGGTGTAAGGCAGGTCTTTTGTGTTTCATCTGATGTGCTTTTTTTAAAAAAAATTACAATTTCACATTGTTATGAAATATCCGTAAATTGTCTAAACCTTGGGCCTTCAGTTTTCGATTGGATTATTAGGAGGTATATAGGAACAGTTGGAAGACTAGTTTGTGCATATCATGAGATATAAACAAGGCCTGGTACATAATAGTGAAAGGAAACATTATGTTATAGCTGTTAATGAATTACAATTCCCAGCATTTAGTTTCTAAAAAAGACTGAAAAGGCTGCTCATAAAAAGTACTTTTTCTCCTGTGTATATGTGTGCGTCCTACTGCTGCTGTACTCGTTGGGTTAATTTTTGACTATTTTCCTGCAGCCGTTACATGCCTGGACTGAACTTATAGAGGAAGAAATAAATGAACACCTCAGGAAATTGATTACTTAAAGTAAGTCTTTCACTCGGCTGTGAATTTTAAAATGATTATTGGATTTGAAAGCAGACGAGGATTAGAACAGGTCAGGTGAACAATTAATAACTTATTGATAGAAGATTAAAAGAGTGATATCAAATCTTTATCCAAGTGAAGATGTAGTTTATCAATTTGTCATGAATATACAAGTAGATTTAAGGAACATGGGAATTGATCTGATCTTACTGAATGCATAGCAGCAGCGAATAGATGAGAGATACATCAAAGTGTGGTATTAACTGACTGGGAAAATGTAAGAAGTCAGGTTGCATGTACACATTCTTGTACACACACACAAAGAGCCACACAAACAGCACAATCAAACAAACAAAAAACAAAGGAGGTACATAATAATAATTTTGATTCTTTACATTATGTCATGAAACTGCAACAGATAAAATGAAGAAAAGGCTGGTGATACCATGGACTGGTGCAAAATGCCGCTTCCCTGTACCCTAGACTTCCCTCTCTTCCCACAACTGCTCACTGTGAAAAATATTGAGGATGAAGTATCACTAATAGAAACAACGCTGATAGCCTGGAACAGCTCTCAAATACTTTAATCTTGCTCATATCTGTGTAAGTGATCAGTTTTTAACCAATAGCCATGGAGTTTTCCTATAGAAAGTAACGTCTAGATTGGATATCTCAGCAATGCTGCTTTCTTGTTCTTCTAAAAGAGACAGCGCTGGTCATGTGAGTTCTTTGTATACAGGTGCAGAGTGGGGCAGCAGCTGGTATGGAAGAGAACTATTTTTATGTGATCGTTAAGGAGGTTATTGATTAAGTGAGAATTCAACTGACGAAGTGAATTCTAATCACTTCTGGTGGTTATGCCGTGATTTTCTACTCCTTATTGACTAAACAGTGGATTAGTAAAGTCGCGACAATATTCCCTTAATGAGGTTGTGACCGTAGCCGTCTATTGGGTGGTGTGTGACCATTGTGATCTGGTGAATTCTGACCTTAACTCGACAATGCGGTCTTTAGTCAATAACCCCCATGTTCTGATGTGCCTATTGTCTAATCCTTGCACAGGACTCACTGTCCTCCTTTGCTGTATAAGTATTATGTTTAAAGTAGAGTTTTCATAACAAATAACTGCTAGAATTGTCTTTTACCAGGGCAGAGTAAGATAAAAAGAAGCCATATAGTAAAATGGGGGAGGTGAACACACCTCTGCTTTTACAGTGCTAGGTACCCTGCATTAGCCAGTAACTCAGTTATGGTTCAAAATTCCCCAGATGGATTTCTAAATAACTGGAGTGTCCTGGTGAATTGCCAAATTATCATAGGTGTGTGTAACGAGCGGTGCTTGCATGTGCGCACCGCTCATCACTTCTGCCAGCTGAATGCCGGCAGGTGCTGTAGAGACTCAGCTCTCCTCAATGCTTCCGGATTGGATCAGACAATCACGGATGATGTCAGCAGCATCAAATTCAAAAGGCTGAGTCTGTTTGTGTAACTGTTCTGGAAGCCATTTTATGCATCTTGTTTCAAGTTCTGTTCAGTTTCGAGTCTGCCTTAAAGGGATCTGCTCCTTAGAGTGCCAGCTCTTCAGCCAAGTATTCCGGTTTATGTTTCAAGTATTCTGTTTCATGGAGTTTCAGCTCTTCAGTAGTTCTCTTCATAGCTAGCACCTTTAGCTTCTTTCAAGTTCAGCACCAGCCAGTTTGCAGCATCTAACCCTATCCTTGTTCCTGTCTGAGATCCATGTGAGTCTATCCAGCTGCCACCAGAGGGGGTTTCAGAGTGAAGACCAGTCCCTCCTTGGACTCTGCATCTCGGAGTTAACCTGTGTCATCTCCTGCCGTGGTATTGAGGATCCACGATTACTCCTTATGCACCTGTACTTGAGTCTGCACCTGTACCTAATTCTATACCTGTACCTGAGCCTGCACCTGTATCTGAGTCTGCACCTGTACCTGAGTCCTGAGTATCCTGTACCTGAATCTGTTCCTGGCTTATGGGCTTTGGTTTCTTCTGTCCCCCTACGTTCCTGTACCTGCCTCTGTTCCTGAATAACCATCCTCCTCCTTATAGTGTGCTGCAAAGTGCATCATTTCTTTCCTGCGCATTCTGAACTGTAACTGTAATGCAAGGGCCTGTGCAATGCACTGTGCAAAGCATTTCTTCTGGCTGTGGACAAATCAGATGGGCACTAAACAATATAGTTTTATAGCCACCAGCAACTTTTCAGTGCACTTGGCTTAATCTGGCAAATGGCAATGCATCTGAGTAACGCTGTAGAACCAGAATCTAGTGATGTTAGTGCATATGGGTTTAACTAGGGCATGAACTACAAAATCTGTAGGCCTATATTGAATACCACTGTAGTGAAGTGAGGCACTGTGAGAAGCTTGGTGTTTCTAAGTACAATAAATAACCCCATTTTGATATGACAAAGATCACAGAAGTCATGAATACTGTTATGCCATTTGCATATTGTTGTGACAGTTTGATGAGGACTAGTCCTTTCTATCCATCCTAATATTAATGAAAACTGTGAAATAAAAGACTTTCGTCACAGACTAGAATGTCAATTCGTACAAGTTAAAATAACTTATTGGGCACTTGGGTAGCCAAAGAGTATTTAAAACCAAAAACAGTTCCAAGTGATTAAGTGCTTCTCGGTTATTTACAGTACATGCAGATGCAGTGTCCATTTCTTTTGGAATACGGGTACAGAACCTGGAGAGGGGACAGCTGGACTGCGGCCTCATCACGGCATAAGTACTTCAGCCAATAGGCCTTTATTAATGCTGAGGACTAAATGAGCGAAGATTATAAGCTGTGAGCATCTGCACTTTCTTCCCATGTCTTGCATTCTTGCAGAGAAATTCCTACCACCTGCCCGGAAACATCACTGGTCTTTGATCTCTTCTTTTCCTCGCGCAGTGCGTGTGCACACCACATGCTTCCTAGCTGGATGTCTGTCTCAGCTCCCCCAGTACCTATGCATATGTCTTCCGTTTACATTTTAGAATCTTTTCTGAACAGCCGCAGCTGGTCCTAGAACAGATATTGCAGACTTCATCTGTGCCCCAGGCATCTGACAGCTGGAGTGTTCATCAGCTAAACACAAATCACAAAGCCTTTTAAGCCCTTATTTTTATAGCACTTAATGTCCAAAAAAACAATTTACCCTTACAGTTATTCAGTGTGATGGAAACACAAAACACCGATAAGCTGAGTGAATGCCATAGCATTACAGTTTACCTTTTTAAGACATCAATAAAGTTGACAAAAGTTTATAAGTCAAAACTTAACCAGGAAGAGAAGCTTATGTACTATTTGCCCCAAATTGCTGTCTCATGTGGTTCAGATGTTATTATTGCTTATTATCATGAACTGAACCCTAGTAAATTCTACAATACTTTGAAAAAGGCTGACAGATTACAGAGCTTTTTTGACAGACAGAAAGTGTTTCAGTGCACAAGTAGTATATGTAAATAAAATCAATTTCCCATGTATCATTAACCTTAAATGAGCAGAATAACGGCTCACTGGTTAGCATTCTTCCCGATCTATCTTTTTGCTTTGGGAAGAACCTTCTGCTATTGGTTTTGCCACCAAATCCGAATAGCATGATATTACCAATGGTTTCACAAGGGCGAGCAAAGGGTGCCAAACATATAACTGTGGAAGCAAGAATGAAAACACAGTTATAAACACAGGGTCACTAACAGATCAGAGAAGACAGAATCAGTATCAAAAGGCAAGCGCTCAGTCATAAACAGGTCAGAAGTCAAGAACCAAGAGATCATAACTAGAGGAAAGATGCAAGCCATGTGCACAGACAAAGGACTGGATACATTAACAATGGATCAAGACAGACCAGTACAAGGTAAACACAAGCACAGCCAAGATCTTTTTTGGCTGGGAATTACTAAAAACAATGATTAGGCCAAAGAGCTCAGCACAGTTCCATTAAAAAACAAGTATTACTTCAACAATGTTAGAATCCTGCTGCGAATACATTACGGAGGGAGCTGGATTTAAACCAGGACTTGCTGCACAGCTCCCTTCATATAGGTATATTACACTTTACAACACTGGGATCCATTGGTTTATTTCCATTCAGGACATGATCTGCATTGATTTGATATTCTCCCTTTGCTTGAGTGTGTTTTTCTCTGGGTTGCCTTCCAAAGTCATACTGGTAGGTTACTTGGGGCATGACAAAATTGATTGTGTGTGATTCTGTAGAACTATTAGATTGTAAGCGCCATGGATACTGATGTAAATAGCTAATCTTCATAAAGTACTGTATAAATATATTATTAAGCCTCCAACATGTACAATTCATTGGGCCCTTTTTCTAAAATAATAATAACCCCTTATTTTTTTTTCTATGTTTTTTTTTCTATTTTTCTTTCTTGGTTACAAAGGTTTCTATCGGCAGATCACAACTCCCACAATCCTCTGCAAAGTACAGTTTCTATTTGCACTGCACATTAAATTTACAGGCCTCAAAACTAGCTTAGATCTACAGAGGGGCCTCCTACTTACAACTGAAAAAGTATGCCTTAAGCCTCAAAATAAATTGCATGGGTGTCAGGATATTTTAAAATGCTTGAATATTAGACTGTAAGATCCATGGGTGGATAGCAGACCTTCACCAAGTACTATTTAATGTATACATATATTATTAAGTCTCCAACGTGTTGGATTCATTATTTCCTTTGTTTTCTCTAAAATAATAATCCCCTCACACTGTATGACTTTTCATCCTACTTCTGACTTACTACGCATCTGACAACGATCACCATTGTCCAAGTGTTCGACAAGTGTGTTTGCAGCCTAGTTAATAAGGAGAAGTGAATCTGCGACTATTTTGGCGAGGCGACTCGAATTGCAGCAAGGTGAATTCGACAGGGGAATTTGGATCTTAGTCAATAAGGTCCAAGTGTTTTGCACACTCTATCTGGGTGAAAACTCAGGCACAGTTACACCTCAAGTACAATGACTATACATTATCACCTTTCCTGATTGGAGCAAAAAGGTGTAGCAGAAAGATGTAGCAATATTTCAAGTCTGGAGATCTATCCATATGAGACGAGGCTGCTTTGGCAGGAACCCCTACCAGAGCACTCATCCAAACCTGTCCATGAATCCATGACTAAGATATACCACAATACCACACATATGCAGATATACCCCATGATTGGCTTTTCAAATGTGCAGTGAAAATTACCCATTTCTAGGTAAGTCCTCTGAAGTGAGTTGACATCAAAATCTACCTCAAAATATTTACAGGGGTTTTATCCACCACTAGGGTGGGATGAAATAAGGAAGATATCTCCCAGAACAGGCTATAAACAAAATCCACAGGATTGGACCAGGCACCTTCCATGGGAAGGCCAGGCTCTGTAGAAAAGAAAGCAATTTTTGCAAACTGGAAGAGGGAAGAAAAAATGATTCTACACCTCTTTTAACTTATTTGTTGACTCTTTCATCTAGAAATAAGGGCTACTCTATAATATTATGATACTCTATGCTATGTGTGTTGCTACTATACTGTTTACAATGGCAGTCAAAGAAATATAGTAGCTCACCATCCACTTGCATTGCAACTACAACTAATCATTGATCCAGAGGATGCTGGAACTCCCCACTGAGTTGGGCAACCCTATATTATTTAAACAGTTTTCTGCATGACTAGAGAAGTTTTTCTCTAGAAATAATGTGGCTTTCATCTATACAATAGTAATGCGTTTTTGCTTATGCTGGTGGATTAATGGGTCTGATTTACTATAATGAAAGCAATTTAAACAAAAAAAAAAACATTGGTGTGCCTTTGTTAAAATTTTTATTAAAAATAGACTTGTCAGGCAGATTGATTTAACCAGGAAAGAATGCACAATCAGTATTAAAACTATAAACCCATAAAAACACATTTCTATGCAATTTACAACTTATTCCACAGAGAGAAGCAGGGGGTGGGGGGGTGGAAAGAAAGAAAGAAAAATGTAATCAAATCAGAATCAAAATGGAATCGTATTAAAATTCAGCACCTTTGTGGAAAAAAGTTGCAAATGCGACAATGTACTGCTACAGATATTTACAGAGGGACAAAATGACTGTTTCATACTTTAGGACCGGTTTCTCGCAATGTTTTTTTTTCACCGATTTTTATAAAATCCTATAGGAAAAATCAGAAATCAGTAGTGATTTTTTAAAAATGTTTTAATGTTATTTTGCTATTTTCGATGCATTTTTAGATTCTCATTAGTGACATTTCAATGCAGTTTGCACCTCCCATTCGTCTCTTCGAAAAGTTTTCAGCAAGTCCGATAAATAAGACTTGATAAATACTGTTAGATGTTAAATAAAAATGGTGAAAACGGAAGGCGACATTTTGCAGTTGCAATAATAATGGTTTTTTTGTTGCATTTTACCCACAGATGTATAAATGCAGCAGAGAGAGAGATCTCACCTTGTATCAGTATGAAAAAGTAGCATAAATCCCACAGGATCAATACCAGGACTTGGGGAACTGCAGAGGAGACACAACCACAACAGCTGCAACTCCTATAGTTACACTCGGGGTGGGGTGGGAGCTGGGGGGTATTTACTATGGTCATTTTTATTTTGACCAAATTGGTCCATTTTGCAATTTCTCACTGCATAATCGCCATTTTTTTCCACAGCATTTATAATTTCCCTTTATTTAAGTAATGGCGAATTAAAAATATAGATCAATATTGATGCGTTAATACTGCTCCACTTTACATTGCTGTCAATGGAGCCCTTTTCCACACACAGCCAGGCGAACACTTTTCAGGGTAGAAAAAGGTCAGAAAGGACTTAATAAATATTGATATTTTCAAGCTAATTATCGATATCAATATACCAGGGAAAAGTTTTTCACTTTTTGTAAACAGAATCCCTTAGTATGTATCCAGCACTATTTTTTAAAATGTTATTATTTTATTCCCCCTGGAAAAAAACCTTTTTCGTCATATATTTTATTGATTTTTCCTGTCATTACCTTTTTGAATACTGTTATTATTGGATTCTGGAGAAACCTTCACCCAGGGCAAATTGAAAGACTGTTAAAATTGTTGCAAACTGCTTTGTGGTATTAATGCAAATTCTTTTCTTTACCAGGTGTATTTGAAGAAAATGACATAATATTCTCTTGTTAAAGGAGACAGTTCTGGGCATCTTGGATTTTACTGAACAAACTGGGCCACGTATTCAGTGGAGCAGCTGGGGATTTCAGGAAGTGATAGCTAAAAAAACTAATAAAAAAAAACAACTAAATAGAATATTTTTGTTTTGGTGAAATACAAAATAGTTTTAGAGTGAAATTTAATAATCTCAGAAAATCCCAATTTGGCTTTTTTCGAGTTCATCCCGAGAACACTGTTCGTGTGGTAAAGATCGCTCGATATTTTCGAGTTTTCTGATCTAATTTTTTTTTTTTATTGAAAAATTGAGATCGAAAAACTTAATTGAAAGTTTCTGTCGGTAAATATTGATAAAAAAAAATATCTCACAATATTTACAGCGAGAAACTTCTGAGACCTTGCGGGAATAACCTTGGAAAAGCAAATCTGGGCTTTTCCGAGTTTATTAAATTCCAACCTATTAGAATTTAGTTCCTCTTTATATTACATTTTAAAAAGAGAGCAAAACAAAAACAAAATAACTGTAGTGGATTAGAATGATGATTAATAATGACAATTTTGAGAGCAAGAAACAAAGAAGGAAATGTAAGTGTTGGTACACAGCTATAGAAGATTCTGGAAGCTAAATAATTTTAGATACCAAAAAGAATTTTTTTGCTGTTATCATATTACTGAAGGCAGAAGAAGGTATATGTTATCCATATTCATAACATATCTGATATTTTTCAACGCTTTTGCATGCAATGTAATACAAAGGGGGCCCTAGATGTGTTCTATAGGGAAGGGAAAATGTAATTTGTGATGTATTGCCTATAGTCTTAAATATTTCTCTTACAAAGAGCTAAGGAACTATACGGATGCTCATTCCAACAAGAGTTAAAAAAAAAAAGCCTTTCCAGCTGTTTAGTGTGTCTTCTTGCTGGTATAGCAGCATTGTACTTGCCTGAGTCATGCTTTCTTTTGGAGACAAGAGTTGTGAACAGTCAAGTGGGGTGGAGTGGGGAAGTAAACTTTGTGTTTACATTCAAGAGACTTAAAAATCCCAGATCAGCTACAAAGCCTTTCATGGTTGTCATATGACACACAACATTTCCTAGTTACTTCTTTCATTAAAGTTTTGGGCTAATTAATACATTCAGCTGTGTCACTGAAGTGGAAAGGCCAAGACACTTTTCTCGGCAGCCGAACGGGGTGAAGAAGGCAGATGGGCCTGACATTATTTTATTTTTTTCCTATATTATCTTCAATGAGACATACGTTCATGTCTACTCTTGGTTTTTTTTAATCAGGATACCACCCCTAATTCATTGACAAAGAGCAATCTCAGTCTTTATTTTTCCATAGTCTGGCAATGCCTTGGCAGAGAATTTTACTACAAAGAAAACAAACAAAAAAAAAAAACACAACAGAAAGAAGAACAGCAACATAACTGTTTCCCTTGTGTTGGAAGGGCAAGCTCTGCCTGCCTTGATGTCCTTTCTTCATCCATTGATCTTTATGCTCATTCACCAGCAGATTACCAAGAGGCAATTTGTTCCAATGTTTCGTCCCTCTGACATTTCAAAAGAAGAGCATGTGCCAAGCTGGGAGGGACTGAAGAAGAAGCTAAATGTGGGGAGAGAGTGTATATTACGCAAGCCCTATGTAGCTCAAGTGCTTTAGAAAATATTGGGCGCCAGCAGCGAGGGGACTTAATGCCTTAGCATTCCACCCCCCCCACCCCTTCCCTTTATTTGGCATGCCCGCTCCCTCTTATGGTTCTGCTTCATCGGAACTCCCATTGTGAGATATTGAATAGGAAGCTTTGCTGCTGTCTGTCCTTCTTTTAATTACAGCTTCCGCTCCCCCACAAGCCCGTGGATGTCACAACTTTTAGTCTTTTCTTCTCTTTTTACTTTTTACCGCACTTTGCCTTTTTTTTTTTTGTCTTTCTTCCTCTTTACAGAATGAAGCAACGAGAAGTAGAAAGGGGACAAGAAATATAACTGACGCCCGGCTTCTTTCAGCTGAAAACTTGTAAGCATTAAAAGCCAGTCTGGAAATGCTTACTAAAAAAGAATTGAATGAGGATAAGATATTGTAATTATTTCTGTATTATAGCAGGAACCTTCAGAATAGAAAAGAAGGACGACAGAGCTACCTAATACATTGCCGATCACTTATCTTCTTTCACTATTGTAATAAATTAAATTAGTATTAATTAGGAAATAAAGTGCTGTATTTTTATTTTGTTGTTTTTATTTTGGGGGTTATTTACTAAGGTACAAATTGGACTGTGGAATTCGCAAACAGCGGATTCCCATAGTAAATCCGCTACAATTTGTTACATACAGTGGGGAAAAAATGTATTTAGTCAGTCACCAATAGTGCAAATTCCACCACTTAAAAAGATGAGAGGGGCTGTAATTTACATCATAGGTAGACCTCAACTATGGGAGACAAACTGAGAAAACAAATC
>WMED01002189.1:0-24936 GCA_019650415.1 Pipa parva
ACTGTACTACACTCTACTTGTCTCTGCTTATGTCTATGGCTAACACGGTGCTACACTCTAGTACTTCTACATCATGCTTGCAACAATTTGTTTTTATAAGTCAAATTCGGGATGGTATTGCTTAATATTTGTCTCACCTCTTTGATGATTGTAGATTTTAAGTAAACAATTCCCAAACATGTCTATTGTTTACTTATGGAACTTTAGAGAATTCATATTCATGAAGTGTCACAAAAAGTTATCAAAAGGTAATAAGAATCAGAAATTTAAGTTCGAAGATAACATATTTAAAACTAATATATATGAATTACTGCCATGTCATTTCAATGGCAATTTTATTTTTCTGTTTTGGCTGGTCCTTTAATCAATAAAGTTCACCAGATCACATTGACATATATGCAATGCCAGAACTCACCAAAGCCTGCCTGCTTTAAACATTGTTTATATGTGTCCTTTTAAATGAGGTCTAGTATTACTCTCCAAGATGTAATGCTAAATGACCCTTAGCATTTTAACCAGCTTTCCCTTCTAACCTACTAAATGCTGCTTACATTTTTAAAGCTGGGAAAAACAGAAGAATGATCCTTGACCTGGAATATATTTTATCCTCCCACTCAGTAAATCAAGAGATGGTTCTGCACTACTGCTCTTAATTTAAAAATTGCTCATAGACCTAATGTCACCATTGTCTTTTCTATGGTGATATAAGATGTTCCTTTGCCGGGGCAAGTACACGTTGTGGAACTACTATGTTTTCTGCAACTAAAATCAAGAAGCTCAGCCAAGCATTACATTAACTCCTTTGCAAATGCAAACTGTATTTTTTTGTACCATCTGAAGTTAAAAATCCCTAGAATTTTGTTGTTAACAATATTTGATTCTAAGTGTGGTTGATATACAGGGACATGCCATCTAGAGCAGATGGCAAATGTTTTGAGGACATCAAATTAAACCTAGGCATTGCCTGCTGCTAGTCACAGAGTTGTCAGGGCTTTTAATTAAGTTATATAGATATTCCAGCAACTGGAAATTTCAGCAATAATCAGTGATTCTCAGGTATTGAGTCCTTGTACTACATGGTAGCTTATTTACTATTAAAATCAGAGAACGCATACTATGCTTATGATTCATAGGGTAAAATATGATGTCAGTTGGTCAATATAGGTTAAAGATTAGATGGATAGAGAGAGATAGATACTGGGAAACTGGGATGTTTGGGTATTTGTTTCCATTCCCACTAGTGCAAGGTGGAAGTATAGGGTTTCAGGGACCATCGAAGAACTGCGATCAAAGTGGTCTCATTGATTGTAGCTCACAGAAATCCCTGACAAAAATGATAAAAACACTACTAATAATTAATAGCCTATTGCAGTGATTGCTTTAGTTGTTGTTTCGTTTAGCATTGTTACTAATGGGAAACTAAATAAATAATTGCCTAATGCTGTTTAACATATGTCCTATATTTTAAAATAGACATATGAGTACAACATAACACACAAATCTACCTGCCTACATACATTGTGTTATTTACCTTGCTGTGTATTCTAACTATAGAGAGCAATAAACAATGAGCAGCATAAATAACTGTCATTTAGTCAATTTTCATCAAAATTGCAGTGTAAAATAAGATTTTAACTGGAAACCTCGACAGAAACTTTCTTGCAACAAAGAAGCAACTATATATTACCGATATGAATATGTCCATGGGGGTTTAGGGCACTCTTTGGCTGCTGTACTACAGAGATGTTACTAGCTGATTTGCAAAAGATGAAATGGGAATCTGGGCTTTGATTTTTACAAATTAGTGGGAAGTATGAAACATGCAAGCTGCATACCTAGGAGTATAGCCTTTTCACTAAAATTCAACTCCTATCTAAGGTCCTTCACTTTCAGAGCTCCCTGCAACAGTATGTTCCTGTCAAAGCACTGTCCATACTTCTATTGATTAGTTTGACTTTTGCCTTGGTCCTGTCCTTGTCAGTTTACAACCAGCCTTGACCATTGACTGTTTGTTGAAAAATGAATTTCAGGCTTCTCAGTTAACATTACCAGTCTGGTGATAAGCCTATTTGAAATGGAGAAGGAACCTACTATAGCTTTCCTGTGTTCGGTCACTGGGGCCTGAATGTGAGAGCACCTTGTTTTGCATGCCAGCAAAACACATTGTTTATATTACTACACTATATGCAATTGTCTTCTGTTAGTGCAAGCAGCATATGTGATAGGTCATGCTGTGGATATCAGTTCTTACTACCTATAGACTAGTATTTTCATTGAAGACTGTACCACTGTATTGTTAAGCCTGTCTGTGAAAAGCTTGAGACTGATTTTTGGCTGTAATAATTCCCACTAGGACCACATTGCCCCTGTATTTAAAAGTTTTTTATTCTTCTTTATTCAAAAATGTGAACATAACATTTGTCCTGGCCATGGTGAACCACAGACTAAATAAGCTATGCTGGATGTGGTGAAGTCAAATAATAAGAATGAAGATCTGCAAGTACTGTCAGCAGTAAGTATTCTAGTGGTACCAACTGCTGGAACCACTAGAGTTATTATTTGTGAATAAGCTTCGAGAAAAGTAGAAAAAAGGAATAAAGTACATCATACTGTATATAATAATATTGTTTTTGGTGTTTATATAACAAGGACCATAACTAATATTGTTGTATCTGTAGGGACCCAGTTAACCATGCTTGTAATTCACAGTCATTAAAGTGTTATGGATGTTACTAGGTACACTTTATTTGACTAAAAATGTATATCTTCATTAACAAGCCTCAGATTTATCCAACTGCATATGGCATAGCTTCTTTAATATTCACCTACTTGAATTCTGCTTGCCTAATTCTGGTTTGGCCCATTGTCCATTCTGTTCTTGTTTGTCATTAATTCTAGTTTATTTGGGTGATGAGGGGTGGGGAAGTTCTATTCCTCTTCACTTGAAGGGTCATGTCACAATCATACAATAATTATAAACATGAAGTAGAGGTAGTTAAAGCAAAGTAAGAAAACAGCAGTGGCTTACTTAATAATTGAAATGCTTATGCTGGTGGGCTTTAGTGTGTGGCAATTAGTATTGCTACATCCTTACATATCCAGGTACAGTCATGTTTAGATATATTTAGTCAAGGTATGTAAGATTTAACCAACAAATTAATTTAAGAAGAAAGTCCTGTAGTTCCACCTCTAAGTTACTGTTTAATTTTTAATCTGCTTTACTTCAGAGTCTTTGGAGAGGATTTTTCTGAGCATTTTGTTGAATATAATTAATGGTTAAGGATCTGCAACATGAAAATTATTCAGATGTTAATGAGATACATTAACCTTTAATTACATATTATGATAACATCCTTCATACATGGTGGTATCTGCTTCTGTAAAAAAGGCCTTTATGCTACAAGTAGTCTCTCTGACCTTATATGTGTTTGCCCCTAAACCTACATAATAATGCATGTCCACCACTAATCTTTTCTGGGGTTCAACAGGTTCTCCATGAATAGCTGATGCCTAGGATATTAAAACTCATCATTTGAATGAAAACATTTACCTGCTGGTAATTTCTTTCTACGCAGTATTTTTTAGTCATTATTAACACAACTTGTGACACTGGGATTTTCAACAATTTTGTTACAACATGACTGATTAATACTTTTATTCATTATTATTTTCTCCTTTTCATTCTTCTGTATTTGTAATGATGAAATATTTATTTGTCACTGCTTAACTTGTCTAAAATACAATAGCTTCTTTTTGTTCAACTTTATAACCATGATAAAAATGCCATGTACCCCAAATAAATAGGTAAAATAAAATAAAAATGGATATAGTTTGTGAAAAAAACGACCTTACTTGCTACTCTAGTGACTTAGAAAAAAATAAGACCAGTTTTGTATGAGCGTAATCTTCCTTCCTGTTCACTTGCCTATCTCAAGGGATTTTTTATTACTTGCTTAGAAATGAGAAATAGGTAGGTGTAAAAAAATGTTTTAAAGATCTTCACTTAAAGTTTACTACTCCATTAAATAATGCAAGTGTTCATTTGCGGATTATCTTGTAAATAAAAGTCATTTGAGGCAAGCCAACTATTGTACAACTTTGTCATTCCTGCTAAATAACTAAAATCTTGCCTGTGTGGATTGGAATTTTTTTCTACATTACTGTAAGATATGATTCTGTAAAAGTGATAAAGAAACAGATGTAACTGCTACTAAAGCTAATATAAGGAATTTACTTGCCTCATGCGATCTTTCTCTCCATATGCAGTTATTTAAATATATTGGAGTACACAATAATAAAATGCCAAATTGTAAAATTCAATCAATAATATATTGTGATTTACAGGTAGAGGTTTTTATAGTAGGTATTTATATTTTTGTAATAAGTAATATCACATATCCTTATGAGATTGTGGCACTCTATACCAGTGTTTTTCAACCCTTTTTCTTCAGGGGAACCCATTTGGTGTCGTCACCCTCTGGCAGAACCCCTACAGAAATTTTTTCGAAACGGAAATAGTTTTTTCCGAAATGGAAATAGTATAACTGCATAGTGTGCATTCACTACAATGTAGTGCATGGGCATTATTTGGTTATACTATTTATTTATTAGAAAGAGAAAGTTTGATGAAACTGACCTCGATATTGTCTGACAGTGATCAGGACCGTATCCTGGCTAACCTGCGTACCAGCACGCAGTATGTACACTACACACCCCTACACTACATACTGCATGCAGGTAGGCAGGTTAACTGGGATACTGTCCCCATTGCTGAAGTCGGTATTGTCTGACAGTGATCGGGACCGTATCCCAGCTAACCTGCCTACCCGCACGCAGTATGCAGATGCTCAGCATACTGCAGAAAATGTACAAGCAAAGACCATAACAATCAGTTGGGTTCTAGTTATATTTCTTGTCCTGTTTTTCCCAGCACCCAAAAGGTTAAAATATTTCTTCGATTCTATTGGCTCCTCCAGCCTGTAAGACCATTTCATATTTGTCAGATTTAGAGAGAGAGAGAGGCTTGGGTTTTTCTTAAACTCAAGTCAGTGTTATGGACCGATGACAAATGCTGATTGTTTTCTAGTGCTTAATTTTTTTTCTGATCACTGTCAGACAATACCGATGTCAGTGATCGGGACCATATCCTGGCTAGCCTGTCTACCTGCATGATGCAGTGTATCTGCATAAAGATGAAGCACTAGAAAATAATCAGCACTTGCCATCAGTCCATAACACTGACTTTAGTTTTCTATAAAGCTGATTCTCTCTCTCATGCATACTGCGTGCAGGTAGGCAGGTTAGCCGGGATATGGTCCTGATCACTGTCAGGCAACACCAAAGTCAGCGATCGGTACCATATCCTGGCTAACCTGCCTACCTGCAAACAGTATGTAGGGTACGCAGAGCCCTCTCTGTTGGCACGCGAGCCGTCGCCATACCCTGCCTTCAGTACAGGCCGCGGACCCGATCTGAAAGTTTTCAGGCCAGATCCGTGGCCTGCAATGAAGAAGCGCACACAGGCAGGGGAGTTCTCCTCCACCGACGCGTGTGCGCTCCTCCCACGGTGCTGGGATGATGACGTCACTCACCAGCGCTGGCACTTCGGGGAAAGCTATTGTGGGTGATGTCACCTTTTTGGCTCTATACCATAGACTGGGCTCTTATTAAACCAGGGAACACCTATGGAATTTTAATTGTAGTAGATGTTGATAATAGACTTAGGAAGGGATTTTCTCCAGAAATTATTGACCTCTTTACAAATGAGTAGGCAAAGGTGGGAAAGTATATTTAATACCACAGTTACTGTCTTCTATGACTTATAACCTTAAGTGAACTAATTGCAAGTTCCAACATAGGCTATCTACACCTCTTAAACTCTTATACTGTTACTTTTAAGCAGTTAACACAGTATTGAATTAGGGTTATTGGAGAGTAGTTCTGGGTATTTTTTTCTCAGCAACACCAACTGTACCTTTCCCTTAGGGCTTAGGGTAAGAAAAAAAATATCCACAAGAGCAATAGTAAAAAAAAAACCCAGATATCTTTACTGGAGATCAACAACAGTACCTAAAATCAAAGAATGGTTATTAAAAGTAAAATAATTAGCAAAGTTCAAAGAGTTATGAGCACATGATGCCAAGCAAAACCAAAAATACGGTACTCCATGGCTAGCCTGGTTACTGTTCACTGCAGCATCTGAGAGGATATAAATTAATCAACTGAACCAAAGATTTACATGAAATATATTACACTCCAATAGCCACCTTCATTGGAACTATTATACTATGATTCTACCCCTGCTCCCATTCTTTTTAACCCCTAAACATCTAGGGATAAATACAGCATCTCACACACTATGAGGTTGACAATAATCACTCTTAACCTTTCAGTTATAAAAAATATTATTGTATACAAAATGACTTTATATGCATTACTTATTCATTTAAATAACAATATTTGAAAACATATTGTGTAACAAAGCAACATTTCTAATTAGATGATAAAACTAATTTAATAATTTTGAATACAACTTTCCAGAGATATCTGTTTTTTAATTTCAATTTTTGCTTTTAATTGTAGACCAAATACAAAAGTATTTTACAAAAGTAATAAGAAAAAAGCAAAGGAATGATTGGATAAGTAACAGTTTTGGCATGTGCAAGACAGTTGTACATCTCTAGATTTATGTCATTAAGATGGCTCAAGAGAAAATAAGCTCTTTTAAGCATCTAAAATGTGTTGTACCTATTTTAAAGTACTGAAATCAAATGAAACATTTTTAAAGAACTAAAGGTACCTACACACAAATACTTATGTAAGTAGTACACCTATCTGCCTTCTAAGTTGTTGTATAAAAAAAATCCAAAATCACTCCCTAGTCTCTGTACTGTCCCACTGAAGTTTGCACAGCTCTGCACACTGATGGCAGCCATTTTGAATACATTAAGCATGCTAATCCTGACCTGTGACATCACTGCAGAAGTTCTGGCAGGAAGCTACAGCTTATCAGCTTCACACTACCTGTAATTGCTACACTCTGCCAGTAGTTTCACTTTCATAAGTGGTAAAGGGCTTACAGCAGCAGGTAAACAAGAAAAATTGTTTTATTATCATTTTCTAAATAGGTAAATTACTCTTAAATTAAAAGGTTTTTTTTTAGTTTTTTAATTTTTTTAAATGAATTAAAATTTAAATTAAAATCATAACCATAAGTATTTATTTTTGTAAAATGATGATGCATTTATTTATTCAGGTGTACTTTATTGTTTGCAGCACAAATTGTTTTGAAGAAGGTGTGAGAATGAATCCTAGTGCAGGTGTCAGAATGTCTGTCTCTGAAGGGGTGAGAATGAATACCAGTTAAATACACATATTGTTTAGCTTGTTTGATAGCAACCTACCTCTGTTTCTGCCCCATCCTGTGCTGATGCTCCCTCCCACTGACCCATCCTGTGCATATGCTTTCCCACTCCCACCCTGCCCCTTTCCCATACTCATACTGTGTATCTGTGCCCCCTTCCTTCTCCTGTCCAAACCTGTGTAGCTGCTCCCCTTCCTCTTCCCATCCCCCACCCCATACTGTGTAGCTGTTCCCCCTCCCTTCCCCTGCCCCATACTGTGTAGTTGTGCCCTCTCCCTTATACTCTGTAGCTTCTGAACCCTCCCTAACCTTGTCCCATACTGTATAGCTGTTCCCTCTCCCTTTCCCTGTCCCATACTGTGTAGATGCTCCCCCTCCCTTCCCCCAGCCCTATACTGTGTAGCTGCTCTCCCTTCCCCACCTCATAATGTATAGCTGCTCCGCCCTCCCTGCCTCATACTGTGTAGCTGATCCCCCCTCCCTTCCTCTGCCTTGTACCTTGTAGCTGCTCCTTCACACCTACACACAGTCCTTCCTCAGCGCTTCCATCTGTTGTCACTCACTAACTGCACTGTAGCAGTTGGTTAAAGGAAGGGAGTGGGCGGGTCAAAGAGGCCTGGATTACATCACTTCCCTCTCTCATGATGATTCCATGGGCTTGCTTCAACTGCACATGTGCTGTGGCTGCCGACCACTGCCTTTGGAGTGATCAGGGAAGAGGTAGTGTCCCACACCAGATCACTGATTATGCAGGTATCTTATTTAAAAAAATGAGAATTGACTTATGCTTCATTATTTATTAAAGGTACACTATGTTATATGGGGTTTTTTTTAGACTTTAGTGTCCCTTTAAATCTGTTTTGATGAACTCTTTAGAAAAAATACGATTTTTCAGCGATAACTACAGTATATGGGATATCCTGTGATTTAATTTTCTATGCCCACAACTAAGTCTGTGTATGATTGTAAACTTTTCCGGATATTAAAGTTCAGATGAATAATATTAGGCAGTCATGATAGTATCTAGAGGAAAATATGAGTTGCTTAATGAGAATGAGAACTAAAAAAGGCACAAGCAAGACAGCAATGCCTAAATATATTAAATGGATTCAACAGAAAATAGTATTCTTTTAAGCCAGATATATAGGGACTCATTCTGAGAAGTCCAAATAGTCACATAGAGATATGAATTCAAAACTATTCACTCCTTTCCCATGTTTGCTTATTGAGTGAACTCTGTGAAGTGCCAAATACGCGACAAATGTGGGCGTCTGTTCTTACAGAGCTCTTTGTATGTATATGTATGTAGAATTTTATTTATAAAGCGCCACAAATTTATGCAGCGCTGTACAATTCAGCGATACAAGTACAATACAAACAAGGGAAAGGTGCATTAAACAATACAAGTAAAATATTACAAGGATACATCAGATTTTGAATTCACCTGTTTGACTTCGCCATTTGGGGGGTTGATGGCAGGGTTCCAGTTTTGCATAATATTCAATCAAAAGTGACAATGGTGACTGTGACTAAATGACAACATGACCTGACATAGAAATAGATAGAACATTCACAGAATACAGTTAGTGGGATATAATAATACTGATATCACTGTCCTTCACTTGTCTAATTCACCTCACTCTGCATGACTTCTCATCCCACTTCTATCCGACAGACTTAATCGCCACACTATGTATGTGACAGCATTCGTCGCTGTCCGCCTGCTCAACAAGTGTATTCGCCACTTGTACAGTGCTGTGTAACCTAGTGGTGTTATATAAATAAAAATATACATATATATATATACAGTATATATATATATATATATATATACAGTATATATACATATACATACACTTAGTCAACACTGAGAAGTGAATTTGTGTCTGTTTTGGCGATGTGACTCAAATTGTAGTGAGGAGAATTCATTGTTTTAAAAATGTCTCCTATATTGGTTAACAAGAAGGAAATATATATGACTGTGTGGCATGTCATATTATTATTATTAAAATGTTATAGTCCAATTTATTATTTACAAATTGTTATTATAACCATTCACCTAAAACTATTCTGCATTCATGACATTTATTGGCTAAAGCCTTATGTAAATATGTTTATGGCATGCAGTATAAAGAAAATTCTGATATTTTTCTAGAAGAACAGTCTTTAACAGTTGGCCACATTATACACTCGATGATGTATGATTTAAAAAAATAATCAAATTAGGGTTGAAAATGTGAGCCCCTGGAAGCTTCTAGAACCTGCCATTACTGTCATGTAAGGAGGTCATGGAGTTTTCCTGCCATATAAGGAGACAATTATTTCCTATCTACCTTGCCATATTTTTCATGCTATAAGATGCACTCGACCATATGACAACCCTAAAATGTTTTATGCAAGTTAAGAGATAAAAATGATACAGTGTAAATTCAGTATTTTTAAGTTTTGAAGTTGATTAAAAAATACGGTAACAGGTGCAATGTAGCTGTACTGCACACATCCCCCCCGAATATAGCACTTTTAGCAGCATGAGCAGAATGTTTTTCCAGGTTACCACAGTTAAATTAATCATGGGAAAAACACGACCAGCTGATACCAGTACACAGATATGCAGTTTTCCCATGTTGCATTTCCATGTGTTAAGCAGGAAAAACAGATATAAACTTTCTGTTCAGGCCACATAATGTGCTGTGAGCAGGATAGTGAGGGAGCAGAACCAACTACAATGCACTGTAAAAGTGAAACTGCTGTAGAAGCTCTGCTTATATTAAAAAAAAAACAATAAAAGATAAAATTCATAAAATACATTTAGAAGGTGCATAGCTGTGGAGTGAATAAGTCCAGAGATCCTTGATGGTGAATTCATATTGATATGGAGATGCTGCTCAACTGCAGGGGGTGGGATTTCCTGTCCTGACTGACCAGGAAGCTGAGCTGTCAATGTTATTTAAAATATCTACTGGAACTTCATCAATACTTGTCTTTAGTGTCAAATAATTCAATGGGGAGGCTTACTTTACTACTGGACCATAAGATTCGGTTTTATTAGTTAACTTTTTTAACAATGATTGTATTTTATGGTTCAAAAACATGGTATGTTTTCATTCAAATTATATTTAAAAGTAAGTTTTATCACTGAAGTTTAAGGATAGAAAAATATAAAAATTTTTGCTTGTAATAAGTAGACTCAGTGGGTGAATGTGTAATATGTAGAGAGTGTCAAAATGATGGGATCTAATTTCAACCCAGAAACAGAGGTACATATAGTGGCACATACAGTATAATACTAGTTGAACATGTTTTTTGACTAGTAAATGCAGGAGAAACAGCCTATATTTAATGATATTGCTGTTTTTCTCCTACTTACTAAACTATTCAAAAATAATTTTATTGCCCAGAACAATTCTCCACCCTCAGGTTGGTCAAAGCCCGTTATTTCCTATTTAGTTGGTCCTGTCATTTAGCCTAAATCCACAATATTTTCCCATTGAAAAGAGACATCAATATCGAGCTGTAATGGAAGGAACCCTCATAGAAAAGCATTACAAAGAGTACCGCCACTGTTAACAGATCAATATTTGTCGATAATGATTTATTTCAATGTAGAAACATTTTATCAATCTTTTGTAAATCAGGGATATCAGAAAGTACAGGGAAACAAATATTGATAGCGAAATGGGGATATATTTTATCCTATAAATAATTTAAATAATGAAATTAAAGAAGAGATTTTCATCATGCAGGAAGAACTGAAGGCAAACCAGAGCTTGAATGGTTTTCTGGGAGATGGAAGAATTTAATAAAGTGACTTCCAAAGTTCTGCAATTTGAACAACATTGGGTTCATAATTTGGAATGTGCAACCACACAGATTGCATCAGTCTGTTTACTGGGGGTATGGGCAACACATGTAAAACACTTTCATAACTGAACTGGAGTTGATATCTTGTATTTTAATACCACTTTCACTCACTAAAAATGGTTTAGTCAAGGACATTGGTGCAATATATGCAGTGCCAGTGATAAATGGATAAAGAACAGGGCTTCAAGGGTGTAGAGAGGCCACTAGATTAATTACCCAGTACCCAGTCATGGCCATTTTTGCAGGCTTTTACCCACTTTCTATTCTCACTGTATGGTGCTTGAAGTTACCGTTCTATACAATAATGCATTACAGCTCTTTATTCAGTAAATACTGCTAAGTTAACAGAAGTCACAAAAAACTACTTGTTAGTGCTGCACCTGTGGGGAAATATGACATCTTTGTTAACAGGGCCCAGTCTTCATGATTCTCCAAATCAATATACAGGATTCAATGTTGTCAAACTGAGATGTTTCATGTTCTACAAAGGTAGAGAAGGGGAAATTGAATATGAAGGAAATGAAAATCAAAGTAAATATAGGAAATCAATATCACAACACATAAAATGAGATAAAAGAAAGAATTGGTAGTAACTGTTCTTTAGTAGATAACAACAGAGTTCTCTGATATTCCCTGTACTGAAAATATATACGAAATTTAGTTTCTGCATAACAGCTAGATTGTAATCTGCATGCCTCCATTATACTTTTGTGGACAATTACTCTTCTACTATATTATGCTTTACTACAAAAAGTGAGACACAGTTGGGTGCCACTACATGAAGGTATAAAAGGAACTAGTAGTAGTACATGGAGATAAGCTCGATAAGAGTTCTGTTCTGCAGTGTATCCTAGGAAAGTTACAGAGAAAGGGTGGAGAAAGTTTTGTTCATCTTTATTCTGAGGTACTTCTATAGTGACATTGAGAGTACAGGATTTAAACAACTGGGTGATTAGTCATCTTACTTTTTGATATGTAACTTGAATTGGATACTCCTTTGGATTATGGGATGGCACCATTTGGAAGTAGTTATGGATACTGTACAGAAATATATTTCACTAAACTCCAAAGGAGCCCTCCCAGGAAACATGCTCCCCACCCTTTTGCAAATAAAGCACAAAGAACAAAATGGATTCAAGAGCATTTGCTTATATCAAAGAAGTTGTGTTAATCCCAAGAGATTCTGTTCCCCTCCTTAGACCCAGTTAGAAGTAAGCAATCAAATCTTTCAGATCTTTGGGGACATGAGATGCCTCATAATCCAAAGTTTGATTATATGGACACACTTGGATCTGGGTGCAAGACAAATTCATCAACAGGAAACCCATGAACCCGGATTACTGGTTTCTTTTAAATTAGCCACAAAGAAAGACCAACCAGCTCCTTAATGGGGCTCTAGGCATTGCGGCTGCACCATTGCCAAACCATTTTAATGCTGGACCGATGGAAATGCAAGCTTCAGCTCTATAGAACAATCTTTACATTCATAATAAGTGCTAAAGCTAAATAATAATAAATATCACATGGGATCACCCTTTTCTTTCCTGTAATGGTGCCATGGTGCATAATCTTTGACTGTGCAGACCATGCTGATTATCTTTTCAGATTTGCTCCTGATCAATACATGCAATCTCCATTAGGTATTGAAAGGGGCAGTTAAGGAAACTGAGTAATAATGATATAAAATATGATATCGCCATTCTATGTTGATCTTTTCTTATTCTGCAATGTACAGAGTAGATTATAGGAAAACATTTTGTTAATTTTGTTTGCAAATAGTAGAAAGAAACTGTTGATCTAATGTTTATAGCTTCTTTAAAATAAAGTGGAGATTTTTTATCAGGGGTGTGTATTTTTGGGGAGTGAAGGGAGGCAGTAGAGGCACTAATGCTCTTCCCAACCAATAATTCTCAAGTATTTGACAACATGGTTCAGTTATATCCTATAGACAATTTTGTTTGTAGATTGCATGAATTTATATGTCTCCACCATGATAAGGTTACTTCCCCTATAGTAGAAGGATGTACATGAAGAGAGGAAGAGTTCATGGTACTTTCAAGTGGGTCAATGACTGAGACAATAAAGAATAGAGGTAAGCTTGACTTTATCAGTGCTGTGTACCTTATGCTTATATGCTGTATATACTCTATCATCATTTTCTGCTTGCAATAAATTGATATAGCATGAGGACCATGTATCAACAGAGATAAAAAGTGCTCAGGTTGTTAAACAATCAAATGTTTGTCTACATTAGTCTATCTCCAACCAACCAGAAAAACGATAGTGTTTAAAATAATTCCTGGTACCCAGAATGTTTAATATGTCAGAATGCAGCCAAGTAGTATTATTGTATATCCTCCAAGCAATGCTGGCCTATGCATAAATGGTTTACATTTACTGTTGTTGTAGTAACAAGGGGTAGTGATAGTAATGATTTCCTAATTGAAGTAAAATCTATCTGCTAATCAAAATAACCTTCAGTAGTGCACATTTTCCTAAACTACTATTACCTCCATCAGTCTAATGGACATAGAGATATTGAGAGTTTGGATTATATAACAGCTGATTGAGTAACATAGACTAGACATGACTGATGTGTTCAAGTTGATGACTATGTTTTAGTTTCATTGCAGGTAAACTTAATTTATAAAATAAAGACCCTGATCATTACCCACCAACCCCCAGTCATTTATTTACGTATATGCTTGTATGATAATATCATTAATGCCAGTAACACCCAAAAAAAATTAAATTTCCATTTGGATTTGCATGGAACTTTTTCAAACACAGCACTTGTAAAAATCGTATCTAAAGTTAAATTCATCAATTTTATTGTTTTTTGTCATTACTGATATCAGCCACATTGTTAAACAGACCTTACCCAGTTCTATTATTTTCTCTGGTGCTTTAGATTGTACATATTCAGGAAGTGTGCCCGAAAATGTGTTAATGGTCTTTTAAAATGTATGACTGCTGAAGTGTAGGGTAAGTTAACTACAGACTAATATATGATGCTGTGTTCTCTGATTTCATTACTGCATCAGTAAAGTTTCCAAGATCCAGGCTGCCAGGCAGAGAGTATGATGATACAAAAATGAGAAACTCAGTGAGAAATGCAACAATTTGTGTCCATTTCATTAAAGACAGCAGGTTTACTTGTTTAGTGAGCTATCAGCATGTAGCAGATATAAAAAATATAGAAGGTGCTCTCCAAAATTAAATCTCCTAATGGCTTCATTAATAGTGAGCTGACAAGGTTTAGTCATTGTGGGTTTATTTAAAAGAGTTTTATTGATATACCTGAGGGCGGGGGAATACAAGAAATGGAAATGCCAGTGCTACTTGATGAGGTTTATAAACAGCAGGACTTGACTCTAATATTTGTTTGTTAAGGACTATTGCTATGCCAGCAGCAAACTCAGCTGGTTAATGTCAGTTAGATGGAGAATGGACATGTGTTGAATAGTAATAATGGGAATGGCCTCATGAATCCTTAAACAAAAGAAATATGAACAAATAAAGTTAATGCAAACAAGATCTGAATTATTAACTTGAAGATAGATGTTTTTTCATTATGTGATTGCATGCCAAATTAGATATTTTGCCAGCTGTCTATTGGCATCCACTGTTACTGACTGGCAAGCAATATTACATATAAAAGACTCATGAATACAAGTGTATGAGTTGCATGATTTTGCATAGAATGTTGTGCAGTGCAAAGGTCATCTGCCTGGTTTCTGATAAATCTGCCACCTGATGCATAAGTTAGACTTGAGACTATAAGGTTTTATTAAAAAACAGATATAGTAAAGGATCAGTAACACAGAAATATTGGATTTGATAGCAATTCTGCAAATGCAGCACTTACAACAATGTTGCGTTTAAAGGGGCACTATAGTGCTGATAAAACTGCACACATATAAAACTCCTTTATACTAAGCCAATTGCTGACACAAATAGTTAAAAAAAAAATTAGGGTAGAAATAATACTTGCCTTTTGTTTCCCTTAATTAGTTTTCCTGAGAGCTGACAAAAGTGGTCTTTCCAACTTTAATCAATTTCGCCCAAATATTGACTGATCATAATAGTACAAAATATTAACATATTCTTGCCAAAATAAATACATACTACTAGGCCAAGGCCACAATAGCATTATGCAGTGCTGCCCTTTTACCTCTGGTAAAAGTGCATTGTAAGTAGCTATTTGGTTGCCCCAGTGGCTTATGACGCACAGCAGAGTGTCCTGCAAATTCTTAACTGTGAATTCCATTGTAAGTTATGGAACTACAAAATAGCAATTGATGCTGTGCTTTTACCATTGTTAAAAAGCACCACATTACATTAAACTAGTGTGTCCCCCGCCTTAAAGGAGATAGTACTGGGGGTGATTCTTCAGGAGGGATGGGCAAATTACTTACCAATAGGGGTTTAAGGCTCCAGCACTATCTCCTGCGCTCAAGGCCAAGCCCATCGCTTCTGTGATCCTCTTCACTTCCTGTTTGGATTATTGATGATTTGAGAATGTACAGAAGTAGTTTTACTTCAGAATTATACTTCATTTCATGCTCATTTCAACAAGAAAAACAACAGGAAGAGGATGTCAGTGGTGAAATTGGCTTAGAGCCTAAAAGCCCTATTGGTAAGCATCCCCCCTTAAGAATTACCTCTAGTACTAACGAGTTTTAGTTCTTTTTTTAATTAAAATTTTTAGGTTGGTGTACAATGTAGTACAGGATATTTAAAAAAAAAAAAAAAGATTATTCAAACCTTAAAAATCCAGCTTTACAAATCAATGCAAAATGTGTAAGTTAGCTGAAAAAAAGCTATCTTAAGAAAATGTGCATCTTTATAAAAGTGATATCAAAGGTGGTTCATTTGGCATTTTGTCAACATTTACAGAAGCAGTAGAACAGATGAACAGATGTATAAGATGATTAGATTAAATCTATACACATTTCAGTTACTTTTGTAGACATTAAGGACAAAAGAACAAGTTACTGTATTGTGAATATATAAAAAGAAAATACCTATGTTTCAATCACTGTTTTAGGAAGCAATCTTGGTGTGTTTGTAACATCAATCTGTACGTTTATCAGCATAATACACAATACAAAATGTGATAGAATAGCCTCCTTTGTATTTATTACGGAATGCATGCTGAAATGATATATCCTTTTGTACTTAGAATAGCTATTTTTACCAAGGGAAACAAGCAAATTAAATTCTGATTTGTAGCTACAAAACTGCAGAGAACAGTTGCATTTATAAATACAGAACCTTTAAGTAAACTGCTAATCATGGCTTGGGGAGATCTCAAGTGGATGACATACTATAGATCATATACAGGGGGAAATAACTTACTGTGATCTGGTAAACCATAACAAGCAACCAGAGGTTGACTTTCATTATTACAGCGTATTTATTTCAGTGAATGCTAACTGGTGGATTGGTTGATAGGGGTTACTGGACCACAGTAAACAATTGCTCCTTTTGAGACATTGTCCTGTTCAGTAGCAAATGTGTTGTTACCGCTTTAACAGAGAAACTTGACAACTGCAATATAAACAGACACAAAAGGAGGGAATGTACCTCTATTTGAAAATGAAAGTGGTATATGTCTACAACTTGATATTTCAATACGGTGACTGAAAAAGGTATACCAAGCAGTGAAAGGTTTGATACAAAGGTAAAATAATAATTCTGTGATTGTCCATGTTAACAATAGAAGTTTGAGTATACAAACTATAGACTGCAGATATCCATACTACCATATACCATTTATAAAATATATCCTTTATTTAGACATAGTTATGTGACATACATTTGATTGCCATACAAATAAACATGCTAACAGCCAAACCTTGGAGCTAGATAGTTATAGAGTTTATGTTCATTATGTTTTACAAACAGAAAATATATACACACATTTTACAATGTCATTGTTGCAAATTAGTCAGTGAGGCATAGTTCTAGCCTAAAGTAAAACAAATTGAAGTGTAGAAAAGAAAATCTATTATTCTGGAATTCTGTTGTTCAAGAGAAGGAAGGGGTTGGAAAGTAGGTATAGGGTGGGGCAAAAATGGTGGGGGTAGGGCAGAAAGAGAAGGGTCAGTGGTACAGAGTCATGCATAACACTAAAACCTAAAAAGAAGGTGCAACAAAAAACAAAAAGACACCTGATAGTGCCTTATCAACAGATAACTGATTATATAAGAAAAACAGCCCAAACATACAATTAAAAGATCAATTCTTATTCAAGTGCACAGTGATAAAAAGAAATGGGAAAATAAACACCAATATCCGTGTTGAGAATTCAGGTGCACAAAACGTGAATATTCTTAGGTGCTTACCAGATGGTAAGAAATATCAGCTTTAATCAAATATCATATGGTCAAACTGGTAACTTCTTTCTTGAAAGAGCGATGGATCTGTCCTACTTCTGATCCAAATGGACTTCTTTAACTTATAGTGAGCAACCAATAAGGAAAAAAACTTCCATAGTGTAAAACTGAATTTTAATAAACACAAAGATAAAATAAAGCATATCTACTCACAAAGGTGCAGACAATATGCGCATATATTAAACAGTCCTCTGCGGTAAAATATGAAGAAACGGTCTTTGGGAGTATCATACACAGTCCTCAATTCTCTTGTGTCAGTCCTCAATGTATTTCACCACCAAATGCTGTGGCTTCATCAACAAGGATCTTCCTGATGGTGGTGGTGGTGAAACGCTACCTGTTCAGTAATAAAAATTTTAAACCAGAATGATTCTGGTTATGTTTTTCAAGAAAATGTGTGGAAACTCTATGGTTCTTCAAACCCTTTCTGATATTCCACATATGTTTGCTTATACATGTAGCAATCTTCGGTGTAGTGCAACCAGTACTGTATATATCATATTGCACAGACAATTCAGTAAATAAATGACATTTGCTTTGACACTTAAAAAAGTGTTTTCCATTGAAACTATTTTTAAGTAACATCTCTTTATCTCTCCATGCTACATATTTGCAAGTTCCACACCTATGCTTATAACACTTGAAGTGCCTACTAAACCATTAATATGATCTTTTTTTTTCATTTAGATGGGGCTATTTGCCCTTTAATGGAGAAACACTGTCTATAAATGAGTTTAGATTTTTAGGTAAATGGTCAACTATGATCTAATCAGTTTTTAGTAGATTCCAATATTTCATAATGATATTTGCTATAATGTCTTATTTAGATGTATATTGGCTTAAAAAATACACCTGAAAGTCAAAATCTTTTCATTCTTAGATTTCTTATTCTTCAAAAGGTCCCTTCTCGAAACACTGCTTTCCCTAGTTTGGGAAATAATTAATTAGAGAAAAGTATGTAACCTTCTTTCTTGGAACAGATCTGCTTAACTCACAGGAACTGACCAAAAGGAATATTATTAATCCATTTACTGTGGTGCCCACTCCTAGCAATAAGTAGATTGTTAGTGTCTGTTGGTTTCCTAAAAAGTTTTGAAAGGATCTTACCCTCCTCAAAGAACAAAGTGAAATCAAGAAAGTCTACTGTGCATTTATCAAAATGTGAATTAAAAGATTTAAATTATTGGTATTCATGGTTTTCAAAAAACAGTCAGCTGAAATAGAATCTCCTTTCCAGATGAAGAAAAGGTCATCTATATACCTTTGATAAAATGTGTTATTATGGAAAACAGATTATTTCCAGATGAAGACTTCTTCCCACATGGCCATGTATAAATTGTCAAACGGTGGGGCAAATTTGCTACCCATTGCTGTGCCTTTTGTTAGATTTGTTGGATAAAATCCAAATAATTTCTTTTTAAAATAAATTCTATAAATGAATAATAAAAAAATGAAAATAAATTCTGATATGAAGTCTGAATGACCAAATAGAGACTTGAATTTAAAAAAAAATGCTTCATGGAATGGATGCTTTGTTCATGCTATATACAGATATACAATAATGAAGCATAACATGAAAGCCAGGAATAATCAGTCTGCTGTGTAATTTGCTCTATTTTTTGCAATAGTTGTGACTGAGGAATCCCTTATATATGATTTTTGACTAACAATTATTGGTTGGATGAAATGGTCAACATATTCTTATAAGTTTGAAGTTAGTGAACCTATACCAGAAATGATAGGTCTCCCTGGGGGATCCAGAAGAGACTTATGAATCTTGAGTAGGTGATATAACATAGCTATTCTTGGATGTGAATTATACAAAAAACGATACTCTGTTAATATAGTGTGTTGTTGCTTATCACTTATGATCCCTTTAAGTGCCTTTAAAAATAATTCTGTGGGGTCACTGGACAGTTTCTTTTAAATATCAGCATCTTTTAATATATAACAATGCCCCCACCTTTATCTGCTGATCTAACTACAATATTGGTATTGTCCTTCAAGGATTTAAGTGCTAATCTTTAATTTCTAGCAAAATTATTCCTAAACCCTATTTTTTTTGTAATTTATTCATGAGATCCTTCTCCACAAGCTTGTGTAAAGTGCATATGTTGTCTCCTTGTGATTGACTAGGAAGTAAATTGGATTTTGGTCCCTTTTGAAAATGCATGTATCCTGTGACATTATTTATTGAGAGTTGATCTATCATTACGAATTGTCTTTTTAAAATTAGATTTCTTACAAATTTTTTACATTAATGTATGTCTGGAATTTATCTAGACCAACATTAGGAACAAATGATAAGCCCTTCCTCAAAACATTCCTCTGAATCAGTAAGTGAATATGTAAATAAATTGAAATTTGGTTTATCTAATTTTTTTCTTACTTTGTTCCTTTCTTCATCCTCTACGTCCTCTAAAACTCTTTTGCCTCCAGGAGTGGGATATTCAAAAAAATCCTGTCTGTTTTTTGAAGGACTTTGGGCCTCAGCAGTGCTTGATCTCCCATGCTATCTAAACTTCCTATCTATAAATGAAATGGCATTGTCTGATTTAAATCCATCTGAAATATCATGATTCGTATTTCTAAAAATTGGATTATTCTGTTAATCTCCAATCTTCTGTTCTGAATCTCTGAATTTACAAGTCCTTACACTCTCATTTCTATAGAGGGAGACTCATAGTTTATTGTATGGGTATCAGATCTATGATCAGATAAATGCATTTTAGTTTCAAGGTTGGAGTTTATTTTAGGTCCCTTTTCTGTGATTTTTCATGGAATGTCTCTACCATTAGATGTTTTGGGTACCCTTTGATCTTGTTAAAAAGGTTTAGTTTGACATTGAGTGGATTTAGCCTTTGATTCCTGTGTCAATGGTTGTTGCAAACTCTTCCCTTGTTTTGCACTTCCACATATTTTCTACAGAGTTTTCCATGAAATTTTGATCAATTTGGTCTATGCAGAAGAATATTATTTGAATTGTTTTTTGACTTTTGGCATTATAAATTTTAACTTTATAAGGACAACATTATATTGGATTGTGGCTCTGTACAGCCAAACAATGTTATTTTTATCATTTCATTTTGAACTCAAAAACAACACTTAAGTAAAAACATACACAAGGAAATGAAACCAAAGCTTCTGGTCCAGACGGATTCACCATGAAATATTATAACAGGTTAGTAAGTATGGTTTATGTGTATAAACCTATTTATAAGTATGGTCTATAGTTCCCCTTTAATTCAAGTTTAGATTGTGATGTATGCCTTTGATTTGTTTAAGAATGTACTTTATCATTTTGTATCTGTATTTATGTATTTAATCCATTATTGTTACTGCTTTGGTAGTAAAGTTAAGATAGAGTGGTCGTGTTAGTCCTCAGATACAAAAAATGAATATTGCAAGACTTGGTGATACCTTTTTTATTGGGATATATATATATGTATATATATATATTAGGCAGAATATTTAATAATAATAATAATTGATTAAACTAGCTATGAAAAGGAGGACAGACTTCTTGAAATCTTATCTATCTGAACTGACTGTAAGTCCAATAAAAAAGGACTAAAATATAATTCGTATTGCAGTTCTTGGTGATACCTTTTTTATTTCGACAAATGGTCAGTTTAGATAGACGAGCTTTCAAGTGTTTTGTCCACTCTTTATCAAATCTCATGCAATGCTAAGTTCAGGAAGGGGTTACGAACTCATAAAGACAGGCAAAAAGATATTATACTAAAATAAACAGACTATTGGAGTAGTCGTAAATATTCCTAGGAATGGGTTAAAATTGATAATTGGTGGAGTGGTAATAAGGAGGGGTTGGTGGTGGAATTCTTTGATACAGAGGAACTCACAGCTTAAAAGGGTTTTTTTTGCATCCGTGGACTAACAAGACCATTCTATCCTACTCTATCTATCTATCTATCTATCTATCTATCTATCTATCTATCTATCTATCTATCTATCTATCTATCTATCAAGATAGATAGATATAGTTAGTAACTACAAGTGCACTTTTCAGTTTTTGATGCTACTGTACTTTTAAGAGAGAGAATTTAAATACACCTTCAGTAGGGGCAGCTTGTGACCCAAAAAAGTCTAAAAATAGAGTAGAGAAAATCTGGTACAACCATCAGTAATAAAACATTGGGAAAAGTGAAAACATCCAATCTGTGCTTCTAAAAATATGCTTAGTATTATAAACTAGTCTGAAATGCTCAGAGGGAGACTGTGCTAAGTTTCTATTGCAAAAAGAAGCAAATGGATTTATAATTTGGACTGTTTTGTCCCGAGAGGTTTAAATGCCCAATTACCTTTAAAATGGTTTATTTTATTCATATGGAGTGTTTTCTTGGTATCGATTTCTTCTTACATTGTAAATTGGTGAAATTGTAGATAACAGGTGTGTTCATGTATAATTCAGGAAATAGACTCTAACAAATGTAGAAGTAGGATAATGAATCTAAGATAAAAAAAAAACTACATTTTTTCTTGAAAAACTAGAGATAGAAAAGATTTATATCTCTGTTAAATGATTTTTTTTATAATAGCCAGCTGGGATAGATGACGTTTGTATTTGAATATAATATTTATTTTTTAAACCAACACAGGAATATATGGTAAAGTTTTGTGACAAGTACTGATTATTTTTTTAAAAAGCTATTGGTAAAAGCATTAAAAAAATATGCTTTGTCCATATACTTTTAGAAATGTCCTTTCCATGAATATTGAGATGATTTGCAAAATATTCTTGTTTTATAATCCTAAAAACAGGTGTTGATGGTGAAATTTCACTCACTGGTCACAAGGGGTGAAGTTAATAAACTCGAGAAAGCCCAATTTCGCTTTTCTGAGTTCATTCACTTGGGATTTCAGAGGTTTCTGGCAGTGAATATTGTGAGATTTTTTCGATCGATATTTAACAACAGAAACTTTTCGATATAATTTCTCAATGGAAAGGTAGCCATACTTTACATTAGTAGTATGGCTCCAGCACTCCAAAAAAAGGTAAAATCATCCAAATTTATTAGAACAAAGTTAAAATCCAAGCATCGTAGATGGTAAAATAAAAACTAAGAGCACCCTCTAACGCGTTTCGCACGATGGCGCTTAATCTTATTCGGATTTTTTTGGGATTTTAACTTTGTTCTAATAAATTTGGATGATTTTACCGTTTTCTAGAGTGCCGGAGCCTTTGTTTGTTTGTTTGCATTATTTGGGCCTCCTACTCCCTGGCACCCGCTATTCTCTACACTGCTGGCTTGGATTGAGCGATCCTTATTTCTTCTCTCCATTAGTAGTATGGCTACCTTATAACCTAAATATTCAATCAAAAAACTCTATCAAAAAGTTTCTGTCGGTAAATATCGATTGAAAAAAAAATCATGCGATATTTACTGCGAGAAACGTCTGAAATCTTGCGGGGATAAACTCGGAAAAGCGAAATCGGGCTTTTCTGAGTTTATTACATTTCGCCCTAGGTGTTTATATTATGTATAAAGCATTTAAGACAGTCAGTACTTTTGGGTCCCACCAGAAAGATCAAAAGATTACTAATAAAGGAATATGTAGGAATTATTGCCATACCAACTCAAATGGGATGTTGCTGTCCCTTTAACTGAAAAAGCAAACTGACCTACATCTGTGTATATCCATTCTGCACAGGCGTTGTTATTCAAAATGCCACAAACACATTATTCACTGTTTTACAGATAATATTGTTCTTCCTTCATAACTTATGCATTAGGGAGCTATTTTATGATATTACATTTTTTTTTTTTTGCCTTTTCAATTTTCTGAGCCTGTAATCTTGAATCCTTTCCATTGCTATTCTATCAATTTGGTCTTTTTTGATCTGTGGCAGGGAAGATAAAGATAAGATAACTGTCCAGTGGCAGGTTTGGGGATGTTGTAGGTTGATTAGTAAAATATATTTGATGATTTGATTTTGTATGATAATTGCATGCTTGTCAGTACTTTTAATATCATTTTAGACTTTGCAGTCATTACATATTGTTAGTACAGTTCAGCACAGAAAACCTTGTAGAGCAGATCAGAGCTGTACTCATGCTTATTTGATTTTATATTTGTAATATGCACATTTGGCTCCTTCTTAGGTTCCTGTTAGCTTTGTAAATTTCCTACACTGTTAGATATTTCAGAATTCATGATCAAATTTTCAATTTTCCCGTTAAAATCAAATTTTCTATGGGATAGCTTTAATATTCCAATTTAGAGCTAAAAACACCCATTTCTGTCACTCAGCATCACCATTCTGGGTCCATAAATGTTCATTTGGGCTTTGATAATGTAGGTGTTAGTTCTTCCTTACAATATCGAAATCTGGTTCATTCAGTGCTCATGATCTGCCATTCGTTTTAGTGGAAAAATAGCTGAGGATGTACAGTATGTGCACAGTGATACATTGAAGTCCACTGTGTTTACACATGCTGCTGGGGAAACACCTAACCTGATTGCTTGATCCACCCTCTAGTCCCTGTTATTCCTCTTGGTTCTGACTCCTAATATTTACCTTCTGGGCCTGGGGAAATGGGGATGGTGAATGTCAAAATGGACATATGGTCATTAGAGTGCTCGAGTAGTAGGCTTTAGTTGTTTTAGTGCACCTCCTCCCAGGAACAGACAAATAGCAAATAATGTATGCCTTTCCTTGACAGCTGCAGTAGCAGTGCAAAGCACTTTCACACATATTTTTGTAAAAATCAGCAAAATACACATAAACATAGTAGAATAATATGTAAAAATGAAAGCTATATGTTACATGATGTGTTATATCTGTCTTCTCCATTTCCCACTCAGGAATGTCCCCAGTTTAGAAATGACACAAAATGTAGCCTCCTGCAAAACCACCTCTATGTCAGGAAGGTGATTCACCACATGCAAATTGATATGAAATTTATAAAACTGATTTGCATTTCTCTGTTTGTAGTTATAAATAAATGAGAGGCATCAGGGCTGCTATCAGAAATCATGAGGCTTCACTCAATCTGGCTCTTATCTAACTACATTGGTGTTTCAATAAGGCCATCACTCCTGTTCCCGAGCTTTCTTGATTTGCTTTGCTGCCTAGATCCCTTACAGCATTTAGTTGTAGATTTGTATGCACACCCAAATGAAATTTGAATTAATTATAGTTATTGGTGCTACTCAAAGGTTTAGATTAGCAATGATATAAAGAAGAAAGAAGAACCTTTGTAAACAAGTGCACTCAAAATTTATTTATGTCAAACAATTAACATCATAAAAAGTAAAAAAGCCGAATAAGCACAGGAAAGAAAAAAG